>RJWT010016201.1:8040-20103 GCA_004365215.1 Cuniculus paca | reverse complement strand
GAAAACAGACTTAAACCAATTAAATCAAAGAATAAAAGCATTATTGGACTTTAGAACCTGAAGATATGAAATCAGCTATGGCTACCATAATGTCTCATTTTCTTCAATGTAGTAGTACATATTTTGATATTTAATAAAATCTGCTCTGGTAAACTCTTCAGGAGTAGTTCTAAGCATGTATAAATGTATACTTGTACATCTGTCCTTTCTGTGCTAGAGGCAATAGCCGAAAAAAGCACAATAAAAACAAAAAACAATAAAGACAGATTAATAACAGTTATGAAGAGCCCAAAACAATAACAATATAGGCTTTTAATAACAGCTATCTCTATGGAAATCCACAAATAAGAGAAAGAGATTCCATTATCAATTTATATTTACCATTGTGTGAGGTTTTAAAAATCAGTATATTTTATGGCTGTTTATTAATGTTTAGCAAGTATTATTTTTGTAATTTAAATATTGTGCTTTCCTTAAGTAAGCAAATACAGCACTGCCCAGCCAGCGTAGGAGTACAGGATTGTGACTGGGCTTAGATTTTTGAAGTCAGAGTTCAAATGCTGCCTCCACTGTGTATTGGCTCTGTGACCCAGAGAAAGTTGCTCAAACTCTCTGTGCCTCAGTTGTTTATCTTTCAAATGAGAAAACAGTATTATCTATATGAGAAAGTGATTGTGAAAATTAAGTGAATGGATGACCATAATGTTCTTAAAATAGTGCCTGGCATGCAGAATACACTAAACAAAAATGAGTTATAAATAAAAATCTACCATGAGAAAAATCAATGTCCAGTTTGTAGAGTTTTTTTAATAGCACAAAGGGATGAATGAGGTATGTGTGCATGTGCTTAAAATTGGGGTGTTAGGACAGGAAAAAAAGGGTGATCAAAGAAAGAGCTATGATTTTGCAGTTTTAAAGATCATTAGAATAAAGTAATGTTGCATTGAGAGAAAAGGAGTTCTTATAAGAATAAAAGCTATCATAAACTAACTCAGAACATCAGACTGATTACTTTCACAGAGACCTGATCTTTTTTGGAATATGTTGCTGCTATTATTATGGCTTATTTTTAGTGCTCTTATCATATATGCTAGAATAGATGATGGCCCAGAACACAAGCTGCCACTTTCCCCATGAGAGTCCTAAGGTGTTTTGTTTTGTTTTGTTTTGTTTTACTTTGCTTTTAGTGAATTTCAGCATATAAGCTTTTAAAGAAACAAAAGAGTTAAATATTTACTTCTAAGGTTTAATTTCTCATACTTGGTGCTAACACCACATATTTTATGAAGTATATTAATTCAGATGTATCTTTCTTACTGTCCTCATATTACTCAAAATAACTCCATTTGAATGGTTCTCATGCATCTTCACCATCATGTCATTATCATCACTGGGTCTGCATTTTGAGATGTTGAACAGTTTTCTAGGGCTCTTTATAATCACATATATCTAAGCTGTGTGGAATTGTGCATGCTAAAATCAGTAACAGTATTGCCCACGCCTCGGGTATGCATCAGCATTATACATAGGTGTTTCCTCTTCTCATCTTTGTAGGAGCCTGTGGCTAATCCACAAAACCCAAACACACAGGATTTCCACTTTTAAAGAATTCTATTTTTTTTATTTTAAAAAGGAAAACAGAAAAAAGTATATAAATGATACAGAATTTCAAAAAATAGTAGGAAATCAACACTAGTTAATGTATTTCATATTGTTATCTTAGAAGTAGCTGCTCAGGTTACAAAATCCAGGCATAAAATAAATGATCAAACAATCAAACAATGACAGCACAAACAGTTCTTTTTGATGGGCTAACAGAGATTAGCTGTATTAGAACTCTGTATTTTTAAAAGGACTTTATTTAAAGATTTCGTTTACAGTGACTTGATTTTTTTTGTTTATTTGTCTGTTTGGTATGGGGAATTGAACTCACAACCTCAAGATTGCCAGGCATGCACTGTGCTGCTGAGCTATATCCCTGGCCCAGTGACTTGAAATCCTTAAAGTCAAAAATAAAATCTCTCATTTGTTATTTTTTTTCTTTCTTTAACTTACCATAGCAGACACTCTCTTTAGGTTTCTAAAACTAGCATTCACTGAAATCTCGCCAAGCTCATGTCTTTGTGAAAAACTGTGATGTGCGATAAGGATATGACTCAGTAGCAGAGCACTTTCTAGCATGTGCAAGGCCCTGGGTTCAATCCTCAGTAACAACAAAAACAACACAAAAATAAAATTAAAAAAAAAAAAGCATGAAGAACTTTTAAGTCAAAGCTAATCCATTTAATGAAGGATGATACTCTGGGGGGATAAAACAGCCCCCATGTTCACATATATAGTGCACTAAACACTTTATTATGCACAGATGGTCTTCAAATTACAATGGCTTGACATGCTTCTATTTTGTGATGGTGCAAAGTGAGACACATTCAGTACAAACTGTACTTTAGATTTAGAATTCTGGTATTTTCCTGAGCTGCCAATATGGGATTTGGTGCTGTCTTACCACAGTGGGCAGCAGTGGTGACCCACACCTCCCAGTATGCCACACGATCCCCAAGGATAAATAACTCATATAGTGTACTGTATAGTTGACTAATTAGGTGAACTAAATGCATTTTCAACTTGTGATCCTGTCCATTTATGATGGTCTTATTGCAATGTTACTTCATTGTAAACTGAGGAGCATTTGTAATGTCTTTTATAATGATCAGTAAGGAGTCAAGCAATTTGTGAGAAAACTGAAGATAAGTAACTTACCCAAAATTACAGTGCTAAAGAATGATGGAGTAAGGGCCTGAAACCAACATGTCAAGTCCCAGTTGTGGCTTTCTGTGGAGCTACCCGTCAAGGCTGTTGGCATAGTATCCGTTAGGAAGAAAGGCTAAGAAAAAAGAACAACAGGTTCCAGGGAAAAGGATGCATCTTTTCATTATAAAAGATCAGGGAGAGAAAAATATGGCGAAAAGTTGAACTTTTAAAAATCAACATAATTGTACATTATTACTGTTTCTACTTTATGAGTAAGGAAGTAGAAGCAGAGAGAGATTAATTTGTACGTGTTTATAAAGCTGAAAAGTAGAGTCCAAAAGAGAAAATAAGAATTAACAGAACTGTTCCTAAATTTTAAATCGATTAAGGATGGAGACCATTTTTTATTATCTTAAAATGCTTAACAAAATGTTACCCCATGAATGCTTGAGGTGTATTTATTGAAAAATCCATCATATGCCACAAAACCATAACTAATTAAATTCAGAAGGCAGCAAAAAGTAAGTGGGGATTGTGACAGGAGCAACTGAGGGGTAGAGAGGAAACATTAGGGGCACTGGGAGTCTTCCTTGATCCAATATCAAGGCCACCAAGCCCTTTCCCCTTTAAGTTTTTTCCATTTCCATGTTCAAATATCCACTTCATTAAAGAGGGAAACATCCTCCACCATCTGGTAGCTCATGTGCCGGCTGTACATCTTCATTCTTTTCCACTTGTCTTTTATGAATCAGTAAGCTTACTTAGCATTGCTAAGTAGGTAATAGAAAGCCACATCTAACCAAAAGGAAATGTGAAATGTTTCTCTGTACTAGGTGTGGTAGTGGAAAGAACATGGGCTGAGAAGTAAGCCTAAAATTCCAGTCCTGGCTTTGTTTACAATATGTAAACAGTCTTCCTCTCTGTAAAATGGGATGGCAGCAACATAGCTGCTAAGAATATTGGCTCATAGAGTCAGCAAGGTGCTTAGTATAGCTGGCATATAATTGGAACTCAAATAAGAGATAGAATGGTTATGCAAATGAGGCTATGAAAAGAATAAAAGAAGAATGAATGAAAGTAAGGCCAAGTTTCATTGCAGACTATGTTTCTTGTCAAACTTTGGTTGAGTATCACAGAAAAGAAAAAAACGTATTTACAAAGCAAATTTATCTTGGATTACAGTAAGTCTCAACTTTTCAGCTGATAACTGTTGCATAACTTGAAAATGTTTTAATTTCCTCTTAATCACTTACAATCTGTATAACTCATACCAATTTAATCGCTGTTACAATTTAGTGAGAGAATCCTATTCTCTTTATAATTAATGATATGAGAAGTGCTTGTGTGCTTCTAAAACATTTTTATTATGCATTTATTTTATTATAGATGTAAACTTTGCCTAAAAAGGTAAATTTTATTACATTTATAATATAATCACTTGATTGTATAAACAAAACAAATTAACTTCATTCATTGTTTTGCATTTACTGATCAATCTATTTGCTTACATAACCAAAGTTTATGGAACAACACGTGAATCAGGAGCTGTGTTAGTCCCCAGGGCAGTAACAGTGAGTAGAGAGACACAGTCCCTTACTTCTCTCTGATTTAGTGCAGTAGAATCACACATCATCAGTAAAGGTAGCAAAAGGACCATTCATGGAATGCCTACTCTATACCAGAGTTTGGAAGCCACTTATCTGCATCCTTATCTGTGTATAAGTCCACAGCAAATGGGTAAGGTAGGGCTCTTTTTATTCCCCAAATTTACAAGTAAGGACCTCCATGAGATCCAGAGTTTAGGTAAATAGTTTTCTAATATTTTCATAAGGTCAGCCAGCTTTAGGTGAATAGTAATATGGGTGATATTTTGTATTTTTAAATTAAGTTTATTGGTACATTTTATATATACATAATGATAGTATTCATCATAGGGAATTTGTACCTGTATGTGCTATAAATATTTATATAAATATAAATGTATTTATGATACTTTTTTTTTAAAATATGGAACACTTCATGAATTTGTGTGTCATCCTTGCGCAGGGGCCATGCTAATCTTCTCTGTATTGTTCCTATTTTAGTATATGTGCTGCCAAAGCAAGCACTTATGATACTTTTTTGCCCTCCTCTTGTCATATCTCCAGATCTTTTTCTGTCCTTAAATTCCACCATATAAAGGATCATCCTCTTAACCAAACTGATGTTTCTTAAAATTTTAATTCACTGACCTCCTCTGAATTAAAGAACAAATAGAGCTTCTAACTCATTTAAGATTAAAAGAGTTTAAATTAACAACAGCTGGGCATGGTGGTGCATGCCGGTAATCCCAGTACTTAAAAGGCTGAGGCAGGAGGATCACCATGAGTTTGAGGTCAGGCTGGGCTACATAGTGAGTTCAAGGCCAACCTGAACTACATGGCAATACCCTGTCTAAATAAATAAATTTTTTAAAAATAAAGTTCACAACAGTCTATAAAACTCTCCTTATTATCTATTTAAAACATTGGTACAGGGACTACTGGGACCCATGGGAGATTTTGCTTGTGTGGTAGTTAGGGTGGAACATCAACTTGATCAGCTTCTGGGATTGATGGAGCACATTTCTGGGTGTGTCTAGGTGGGTTGTGGCTGCATGTTCTTGGGATCTATGCCTGGTCCCTCATCTTTTCCTCTCTGTAAGTTTCCCTGCTCTGCTTCTTAGCCCTCTAGAATTTAGCCCCTTTGTTCCTTCAGATCCTTCTGCCACCATGTTTTGGCCTTGAAACCAGTCAGCCATGGACCAAATCCTCTAAAACCATGGACCAAATTAAACCTCTCTTCCTTTCAATTGTAGGTGTTGGGTATTAGGCCCAAGAAATGAGAAAGCTAACTAATATAACTTATTTAAACTATTTTAAAGGTGCTACAAATGAGGTTCAAAATTTTTTAGCATGATGTGGTTGCATGCATCTGTCAACTGAGGAGACTGAGGCAGGAGGATCGTATGACCCCTGAGGAATTTTAAGCCAGCCTGCGCAACACAGCAAGATTCCATGTCAAAGAAAGGAACAAAGAGAGGGACAGAGAGACAGAGAGATAGACAGAGTCAGACAAAGAGAGAATGTGGTTACAGGACAAGTGACAAAGTTGAGGCATATAGTCAAAGCTGGGATACACAGACCAGGATGTACCTATAACTCTTGTGCCAGAGCTTCTTGTGTGAAGAGCAATAAAAAAATTGCCCAGGTCACATGTCATTGGTCATTCCCCTTCATGCCCATTATGCCCAATGACATGTCTGAATACTATGAAGAGCTGCTCCTAGACCAAGTCCAAGTGAATCCCTTGAGTTTTCTATGCTCTGTGGTTTGTAATATATGGGCATGATCTGGAATGAACATAGAATAAATTTTGGGAAGAATTAGACCATCTCTAATGCCTTGGGGAAATAACCATGGCCAAAACAATCCTTCTTATTGTTACCTCTTAAAATATTCTGACTTGGCATTCCAAACCCAACAAAGAGGAAGCAACTTTCCTTTCATTACTCCGTTTTATAGCTTTACAAATCAGACTGGTATTGGATTATCAGACTTTTTTCTTTAATTTTCTATGTGATCTACACTGGAAAAATGGCCTAGGAGCAAGTCAATACTGAATTAAACTCCTTTAAAATCTGCATTTTATATATCTGGTCCTCCCTGGTTTTCAATAAATATAACTTCACTTATTGCTACATCAACTTCACCTGAAACAGTTTTATTGTTCACTAAACCTAAATCTGATCAAGCCTTAAATATACAAGTAAATGTGTACAAAAGGAGGAAAGGGGAGATTAATCAGTAAATATTAAAGATTAGGAAATTATTTTCCTACCTACCTCATGTATTCGGCAACCAAACGCCTTCCTGAGTACTTATGTTATGTTAGACCCCAAAGCCTAAAAATGCACCAAATAATGGCCTCTGCCTTCAAGAAAACTACAGCCCAGTGGGCAAGAGTGTGCTAATCCAAAATGGCAAGGAAAACAACCCAGCCTCATATACATGTATCTGGGGACACCAGACAAATAAAACCAAGTCGCAGTAAAACATGACTAAGTAGTGAAGGAGATGTATTTCACAATGTTGCTTTGGAAAGAGGCATGTATGATTGATCTCAGTGACATACTGAGTCAGATGCCCATCTTTTCCTTTCCATACAGGATTCATAGCACTGAAAAAATCACACCCTGTTTAATTTAAACTTCCCCCACATAACTGTGGTGACTGCATCCCTTCATTGTCCATACTGTCTTTTGGATGATGCTCCTTTTCCAGATTCTTATGTAAAGACAGTTGTCCCTTAAGAGAATTTCTTTTTTTTTAATTTTTTTTTTATTTTAAAGAGAATAAAACCAAGCCAAATAAAACAGAATAAAGCCCATCAAAATAAAACAATGTAAGCGATACAGGGTATCAGAATAAATCACCAATGGCCACCATGATGCCACTTGTCTTCAAAATAGCTGCGCATACCATCAGACATAGGAAAATCAAACAAAACAGAACCGAATAGAACCAATAAAAACAAAACAATGAATACAGTACAGGACTTCAAAACAAGATAATAGTAAATCCAAAATAGCTACCATAGTATATCTTGTTATCTTTGAAATAGCTGCCCATGCCATCAGATGTAATAAAATCAGACAAGATAAAACAGAATAAAACCAAACCAAACCAAACCAAACAATGAAAACAATACAGGACTTTAAAACAAGATAATAGGGAATCAATGGCTACCACCTTCAGAAGGAGATTCCCCCATAGATGCTATACTGTGTATTTCTATCTTCTAAATAGATGATCAGACTACCAGCTTTAGGCTTGCAAAGTCAATGAAACACTGAACACTACAAGCATTAAGTTGTATTTTCCTTCAATAGCTATCATCCCAGCCTGTGTTTCTCCAGATCAGCCAGCTGGTCACTCACTGGGGTGGGGGGGTTGGGAAGCTTGGCTCTTTTTGTCTCTCAGCCCGCATACCAGGAGGGGTTGGTATCTGGTCATCCTCCCTGTGGTTCACACATGGCGCCGACTCACAGGAAGTGTCTGGCTTCTTGTTCTCCTCCCTGTTACCCACGAATGGCACCAACTAGCAGAAAGGGGCTGGTGACCAGTTGTCCTCCCTGTGGCCCACGCATGGCCTTAAGAGAATTTCTTAAGCCAGGGGTTCTCAGACTTTGGTGAATAAAAAATTTCCCAGAACACTTTTAAAAGTATAGATTTCTGGGGCTGTCCTTCAAAATTCAGAGTCAATTGCTTTCAGTCAGATGCCAAAATTTTCATTTTTAACAAGGCAACTAAAGCGCTCCATTCTCCTGATGCCAGAAAGCAGGCTTTGCATGTTGTGTTTCATTTGCTGCTTAAAACAGCCTTCTTTTACAGACATGGGAAGGCAAAAAATTTAAATAATTTACCTAAACTTACAAAACAAGAAAAATAACAAAGCCAGGATCCTAACAGATTCCCCAATTCCCAAAACACAAAGGCATGCCAAAGTTTGCAAGTAAAATGTCAGTGACAATTAAACTCAAAACTAATAAGGTTTAAGGAAAAACTGAGAGAAGGCTCAGAGAAGAGAAAGAATAAGCAACAAAATTGGAAGGTACTCAGAAACAGATTTTGCCAGCAACTCAACTTTGCCTAGGGCCAATTCCACTCATGCTAAGGCCAGCAGAAGTATATAGGCATAAACAAGGTAATGCAGTTTCTATAAATGTGTCAGAAAAAAAAAAAAACTTGTTTTGCATGCAATTAATTGTAAAGACATTTCTTAATGGTAGCCTCCTCTTGGCTTTCCAAATTAATGAGTCAGAAAAGCACTGCTCTCAATAGCATCTTTACAAGTGGGCAAGCCCCCCTCCTGAGCTTTCGTTAAACACAACACAAGGACCTTCAGCTAAATGCTGCAGTGTCCTCCATTTTAGAAAGTCGTCTGAAGCTTCGAAAACCCTTGCAGATTCCCTCCTCCAGGCACTTTTGGTCCCTGGAGAAAAAGGGATGTGGAAAGGGATAAGACGAAGATGTATTTGTACAACTTGGGGTAAAGTGTTTTACAACACTGAAGGTAATTCATTTGAAAGACTTTTTTACTTTAAAAAAATGTACCTTTTATCAGTGAATAAAAGTTATGCGGGTGAAGAGAACAGAAAAGGTCAGGGAATCCTAAAATATCACCGGCAAGAATGCATTCTCAACAAAAGTTCTTGGTGACCGTTTTTGTCATAGATGTGTGTGTGTGTGTGTGTGTGTGTGTGTGTGTGTGTGTGACCTATATTGGGGAAGAATTAATATTACACTAATTTTCTTTTTATAACAACCAATCCATGAATAGAACAGATCTAGTGGACTCAATTTATCCCCAAATTAAACTCCAAATCAAGGGCTGGGGTAGCTACCTGGAGGTTTCCAGTCTGCAGAGCCTTTCCTTTTAAATGAAGCAACAAGGGCCCACCTGTGTTTGTTACATGTCCCTTGGATAATTAATGCTAGTAATAACAGCTAAGTGTTACCACACAAAGCACCTGGAATGTGACTTGCTGTACACATTCTAATCACATCAGCCACCGAACTTTCCGAATGACCTTCTTCAAAACAATGACTGCCTTTGAAACCACAGAAGCCAGCCTTGGTGAAAGCCGTTTCCCAGGATTTGATGGTGGTGAGTAGTTCATAAAGCTAGAGTGGCACCAAGTGGTCAGGAATGGAATTCGACTGCCGCTTTCGTGCTCATGTTTTTCTGGTCAGGCGTTTCAGGGCAGCTCTGTTCCTAGAGAGCCAAAGGCTGCAGTTCATCTCTTAGAGCAGATGAGCAAACCTGGGCAGGAAAACAGAGACACCCCAGTGCCTCACAGGTGATTCTGAAACACTCATAAATCCGAAACCCTCCTAAATTGTAAAAAGGCCTACAGTTTAATGAACACCAAACAGAGAAAGAAAGTGGGGCCAGGCATTCTAAATGACCGTTTACAACGCTTCTATAAGCTTAAAATCTTTCCGTTTTATTGCAACACACACGCAAAATGGTGAGAAACGGGGTCTCCATGTTACAGATTAGAAAACAAGGTAAAGAAAAAAAAAAAAGAAAACAAGGTAAAGGAATGAAAATGACAAAGAGGTTGCTAGTCAAAGAACAGATTAAGAACTATCAAAGACTTTGATAGTCTCTTTTTTAAGCCTGAGATGGTGCCTCCTGCTATTAACTTTTTGCGGTTCTAACCATTTTGTTTCTTTCACACAATCTCCCCCCAAGACAGACGTCACCACTGCATATTCTGATTTTCTCTTTTCAAAAATACTTTTCTTACTTTTTATCTTCCTGTTCTTAATGGTTGAGATTCGAATAACTTGGGTGGCTTTAAAAACCAGTATCAGAAAGGGTTTCTCCCTCCTGTGGCTTCGTATAATTATAGACATATCATTTTCCCACAATGCTGCAGCATAGTTAATCACTTCAAATACAGGGAAAGCTAGGCAAGCTTTTCTGTGAACAGAGAGCTCAGGGTCCCATTTCAATTTGTGATTATATCAATAATCTCAAGACTGTCTTATGTGAACTAACCCATTATTTCTAGAGAAACTAGAAGGAAGCTGCTCAAATCCTATAGGCATACCCTTGCTGACACAGGGAATATATGTTTGTCGGTTGTAAAATTCCCGATGACATTTGTCAGCTGCTTTGTCCTGCATTTCTAAGTGGCAAAAAGGCAATTTTGTCTTCCCTTGTCAGTACATTCATGGGGAGAATTTTGAGAACCTCTATCATTAAAAGCACAAATTATCTATGGATCGCTCCCACACAGCAGAGGCCAGTATGAATTTAAACTGCTTATAAATCAGAATGAAAACAACAACAAATTAATCTTGATGTACTTTTCTAAAATACTCTAGTGTAATTTTCTTCCTGCAGCCCCTATACCCTGAGACTACAGGCAAATCTTGTAGCAATTTCACAGATAATCTTATGGCAGATTGGAAAGATTAGAAAAAACAAAATTTCTAAAGAAATCATTTCATAAGGGGAAAAAAAAGAGCCTAACATAAATATTGTCATTTGTACTGATTATTTCTCATGAATACATCTTTAATCAGGGGATCTCCAAGCATAGAATAAACATAATACACACAATGTCCAAACAAGAAAATACTTTTGTTTTTCAAATTAGGATAACAAATGAAGAGGAATAACACAAACTGCTATGAACAAAGAGTGAAAAGATAAGATTCCAGGAGGGAATGTTAAACATAATGTGTCTTTAAAGAAAATGTATCGATTTGCTCATAACATTTATTGAGCACCTTCCAGGTGCCCAGGTAACTTCATGATAGCAAATAAGGTCTTTGCCCTCGAGGAGGTTACATTCTATCAGGAGAACTACGGAAATTAGGCTGCGTAAAAATAATAAATTAATAGGATGCTCTATCAGGTAAAAGTAAGTGTTACAAAGCAAAATAAAGCAGGTAAAGAATAACATAATGATGACAGGTATGGCCATACAGAGAAGGAGATAGGTGAATAGAAACCCAAAGGCAATAAAAGAGGAAGTGATGAAACTCTCTGCAACATCATCATTCTGGGCAGACAAAGTAGGGGTGCCAGCTTCTTGAGGCAGCAAAATGTTCTGTTCAGCAAAACACAAGAACTTCAGTGTGACTGGAATTTCAGGGGACCAAGGGGAGAAGGGTAGGGCAGGGAAGCAATTGGGAACCAAGGATGTGAGGTCTTACTGGCTGTGGTTAAACACTTTAACTTCTTTCCTCAAAGAAACTGCTTGAAGGGAAATTACACAGTTTGATCAATCTTGCATGCCTGTATCTGGTAACCTGAGCAACTATTTTGAAGATAACAATTCGCAGTATAACAACCATTGTTAAATTCCTATTATCTTGTTTTGAAATCCTATATCGCTATTGTTTTTTGTTGTTGTTGTCGTTCTGCTTTTGTTGTTGGTTTTTGGATTGTTCATTTGCTTCTTGATTTTTCTGGTTTTTTTCCTCTTTAAAATAAAAAACTAAATAAATAAATTCCTCAACATAATGGAAAGCCATTGGAAGGTGATGAGAGAAAGCAAAATGATCTTATTTATGAATTTGAAATCCTATTATGGCTGCTGTGGGGAGGACTGACTGTACAAGTGTGAGACTAAGACAAATGAAGTATTATGGTATTCTAGGAGACAAAGATTATTTAAATACAGTAATATTAATGAAGGGCAGTGAATTATTCTTTTTTTATTTTTCTACTACTGAAGAATGTTGTTATTCTGTATAAAAAAAAGAAAAAAAA
>RJWT010016200.1:0-20046 GCA_004365215.1 Cuniculus paca | reverse complement strand
GGTTATTTATATCAAATACATTGAAATATGTTATTTGTATTCAGGGGTATTTATATCAAATACATTGAAATATGTTATTTGTATTCTCTTTCATATGGGCATCTGTATCATGAGCCAGAGTTCTGACACATTATATTTTATAGAGATACTTAGAAAAACAGAGAAACTGTTATGAAGCAGATATTTTACTGATACTACCAAACTCTTCTTTTCATGCAAAGATTATTTATTGTTATAAAAATACTTTTCCACTCTATGGTATTTCTTACAGTACCAAGGACATTTACATTTGGTTGGTACCAAAAGATCTTTAGGAATTCATGTCCCATGATCATTTATTTTGGTTGAACATATCTTGCTGAATTTCAAAAGCACTTAAGGAAATTGAAACAACTTGATTCAAAAATTAGAGTGTTAGACTGACAAGGTGACAAGGGGAGGAAATGTAGTGAAAATGTTGCCAGACTTCTTAACTTGGCAATTTTGTGGTGGTAATGATGTAGGGGAATGAAACTCCCAACCTACTATTATGTCCCATACAAGTTCGTGTTCTCTCAAATCAAAGAATGAATTTTAGGAAAAATAGAGGTTAAGAGCAGAATATATTTATTGAGAGAAAGAAAGCTTATGTCTGAGAGAGACAGAAGGGGTCCCGAGTGGTTTGCCAAAGTCCCCATCTTTTCTAGGGATTTTATAGAGCAAAACCACAAGATGAGGCAAGTCCAAAATGAGAACTATGGTGGGCATGAGGTGGGACAGAACTATGGTTAAGCAATAAGATTAACTGCTCAGGTAAAATTAAGTTGGGAACAAATGGGAAGCCAGTCACATAGCAAGCGGGCATGCTTAAAGAGCAGTGACTCTTCCTGTAGGGGGTTGAGGTGGTGACTCCTGGCTTCCTCAGGGTGACAGGGAACTATTTAGAATATCAATTGCTGATGCTTATGCTTAGGAAGTATGTGGGTACATTTGATTTATCTTTTGTCTGGAGGTCTGGCCCACAGCAGAGGTGTCTGTCTCCCCAACAGTTGCAAGGTACCTGGTCTTCTGCACTGGCTCCTTCGAGGGCCTAGCCCTGTCTGACTGCCTATAATATTTCTAACTCAGCTGCCCGTTAACAGTAGTGTTTGTTGTCCAAACATCCACAGGGTTCCAGCAGGCTTATAATATAACTCTGTGAAGTTTCAATATAAACAAAATGCTGATTTTTCTAGGGAAAAACATTTAGAAAACACCAGCGACTGAATAAGGTGATCGCTTTGGCTTCTTTTAGTCCCAGGATCCCAAGAAAGGCTGGCCCATCCTGAAAGCTGGTGATGATTCCAGCCATAATGATACTGTTTAATGTTTTTTGGAAGAACTCAAATATACTGGGTTGACATAGAACGGTGCAGAATGCCCGGGGTTTGCAAGATACTTCCAGTCTGACCCAATTGTATTTAAATTGTACTTTTTGGAGTATTCTTGCTCTATCCTGATGAAGAAGAAACCTCAAACGGAGGATAATTTATTTCAGCCTACTTAAGATTCATCAGGTTGGTTCTAGCAATAATGTAAAGTGGAATGAGCTCAAAAGGGAAGAGGAGGAAATGTAATACAAAAAGGAATGAAGAAAGGGGACACTGTGGAATCTATGTAAAGGGACAGTAGGCAGCTGTGCCCTGAGATTATATGGGAGAGGAGCTTATAACCTGGAGTTACCTCACTTTTCAGATAAATGTGTTCCTGAAAGGTAAAGCAACTTGTCCAAACCACACAGTGTATCAGTGGCAAAGTATTCAACTTTAGGCTCCCTGCTTCGTCCAATGTGTTTTATTTCAAGGGTGCTTATTCCTCAGAGTCCTCCAAAAGCCAGAATTCTACACTGTCTCTTTTAACTTTTTTCAATTTTAGACAATATTTTCTCATAGTTTTCACATATTGCATATGGGCTGTCTTGAAATCTATTTTTTAATCTCCAAACATACAGGGATTGCTGTTGATGGGAGCTGTATTTTTTGTCTGGACTTTTTTATTAGTATAGGTTTGTGGTCTATAATAATTTCATTCATCCTGGGGAACTGGTACACCTATCGCATAACTTTGGAGTTACTGCCTTCCAGCCCTCCAAAGACCACAGCTTCTACTCTTCCCCCTCTGTCCCTTAGTTTTTGTCTAATGAACTGAGGATGATATTGTAAATACGAGTTTTCAGATACATGCGCTTTTGGAAAAGAGATGACACGTAGCACACTGGGACAATAAAGAAAACAGATTTTTAAAAAAATAGCACTGGGGATTGAACCCAGGGCATTGTGCAGGCTAGAAAATTGCTCTGTCACTGAGCCACACCTGCAGCCCAGGAGAATGGATTTCCTACTGATTTGCTGTGAATATTCAATTCATTGTCATATTCAACTTAATTTTTTTAAACTAGTATAACCCTCAGTTTTCTGGAAGTTCTGGTATCTGTTCTTTTCTGGCTCTGCAAAGCACGCCCACCATTTTTCTAGGTGTAGAGGTTGGTCAGAAATATATTTTGGAGTTCATTAATTCTACTACATAATTGACTGTGATCAAAGCTTTTGGTTCTATCATAAACTTTTAAACTTTTGCTCACAGTGTTAAATCCATTATGTTTAAGGGTGGTGCTGGCAAAAAGTTTATTAACTGGCTCGTGGTTTAGGAAATTCTTTTAGACTTTTTAAAAAGTAATTGTTTATCACTAGGCAATTTCTAAAGATGTGTGTGCATGTGTGTGTGTGTGTGTGAGTGCACACACACATATAGTTCTTGCATACATTAAAATTGGGAGTCTCTTCTGTTATAGTCTATGAAAATGAAACTTTCAGAACGAATTGGCAGTGAGGGACATCTGTAATGTAAAGCACCACATCCATTCTCAAGTGTCATGTGAGAATTGAGAAATTAAATGTTTGAGAATTTGATGCTCTTAAAATTAAAAAGTCAAACCTGAATGAGAATCATATTTTTTTCCAGATGTGTAATAATCATGTTTGTAAACAATCCTATCATTCAATGGATAGACGTATTTTTATGGCTAAGCATTCATTGTGTTGCTCCTTGATTTTCTGAGACATGTCAGGGTAAGACACCCACAGAACAGGCTGCTGTTCTTCCCACATGACTCATCAATGAGTGCAGAAGGCTGGCAGAGTATCCCTTGTTACTTCAATTTAGCTTTTCTTATCAGAGTAGTCTTTGATTCCCTGGAAACAGTTAAGACACAAATTAATAGGCTGGTTTCCCAGGCATGCAGGAGTTGGAACTCCTTAGGGAATGAGGGTTTTGACTCCATTTGTAGGCCTGAGATTTCTTCAGGGTAGAATTGTGTCTAAGCTGTCTACCTCTGGTCCTAGAATTGAGGCTTCAATGTGCCCCAAAATAAACATCAAGAAGAAAAAGCAAATACAGGGGATGGGAAGAAATATTACAGGAGATATGTTCTCACCCATATTTAGGACTGATTTTAGAAGCACTGGCATGCCCCTTCTAATAAATTATCCATGTTTGTATCTTCACTCATTCCTCTCAGGAGAAAAAGAGAAAATCAGAATTCCCACCAGTCTAAGAACATTGAGAAATAGTCAGCTGTGAAATATGGAAGATTTTGAGTGAAGGAGAGTCAGGGAGGGGGGAAGGGGAAGAAATAACCGAAAGATTTGGGAGACCCAAAATACTTGGTGATCCAAGTCATTGTCTGGGGATTTTAAATATACACTAAAACATTGGTTCTGTATGATATATATGCATATGTATTTTTTCTCACAAAGAAAGTCAGGAAATACTTCTAACAGTCATTGATTAATACCTCTTGAGCCATATTTGAGTTGATATATTACTGATTTAATGCCTGGTTTGCTTAATTTAACCATCTGCTAACCACTAAGCAAAAGGATTCTAGTTTGGGACTGTCATAATGTTCTCATATAAGAATCAGATTAAATAGGGCCAGGGTAACAGCTCTCCAAGGGAGTACTTGGAATTCTTAATTTCTCTTGACGTTTCTGGAAGTGAACAAAAACTTTCCTGTTCTTCCCCATTTGAAAATTTTACTCACTAAACTTATTTACTAAATTTTGCTTACTAAGATTTTGTTTTTCTAAGGTATAAATCTCTCCCCTGTTTGAGTAGGCCTTAGGATAGAAGCTATAGTAATACATCTGGAATAGATACTGGTCCCCAATTAATACAGAAACAAACCTTTTAATAGAATATCTATATCTTAATTTGGGTTTAGGTAAAATTTCTCTTCTTTGCAAAAGAAAACATACATCTTCCTGACAGCATGATAAATAAAATAGAAATATCTCACCTAAATAGAAGGAAAAAAAATTGAAGCTGATATTTGAGAAAACCTCAAGTTTCATATTTCCAGCTCTGACCACTTCCCCCACCCCTTCTGTCAAGCTTTTCAGGGAATAATAAAGTTAGGAGAAGCTCCAAAAATCCCAGAATCCATCTGAGTAATTTCATAACTAAAATCTGAGCATCAGGAGTCGGTTTCTTCAACAAAGGAAGTTACACTGACAGGTGAGAGTAGATAAAGCTGCAAGTGCTGTGTCCTTGTTGGTGGAAAATATGCACCATTTCAGTGAGACAAAGTGAAAAGAGTTGATGTGAGGTGTTGTGGAAACTTATTCCTTACCATTACTGTTCATCACTGACAGAAACCTGCTAAGTTTTTTTTTTTTTTTTTTTTGTAGATAAAGCCTAGTAATCTTTATCCAGGTTCTTAATTGTCAGTTATTGACATTTTAGCCACTAGGTGACACTGTTGTCTCAAGAGAGCGCAGGAAGTATGGTTCTTCTAAAAGACAGGGAGCACTTTTGATTATATTTTGTTATAAACGTATTGTTCAGAGTTTAAATGCGAATGTGTGATTTACTAGTCTGAAATCAAAGTAGTACAGATTGTCAATAGTATTACAATACTACCGACTAAATGAAATTTATGTGTGCTTGGAATAAACTGTTGCTTCTATACCTAGAGCCATTTTCCAGCCCACTAGTGTCTGAAATTTATCAACTGCTTGCCCTGTAACTGACTTTCTGCCTTTTACTTTAGGTAAATTATTTTATTTCCTACTTTTGCCAACCAAATTTGGTGAAGTTTTCAAAGGTAGCAAGTAGCACAACTAGAATTCAAACCCAGAGTGCTCCTATGACCTTTTGCTGACAGATGTGCTTTCTGGTCATGCAACTAGCGAGCACAGGGAGAACGTGACCTGTGCTATTTCAAATTCACTGTAAGACCAAACATGGACTAAACATTTAAGTTTCTGTTTCAGATAGATGACTTTTTAAAAGATGTATGTCCCATGCAAACTTTTGAATTTCAGATAACCAATAAGTGTGTTTAATTCTTATATAAAAGTTTGTTTCAGAAATTTTATGGAATATTTCTATATTAAAAATTATTTCTTGTGTACCTAAAATTCAAGCTTAACTAGAAATCCTGGGTTTTTTATTTGATAAATCTGGCAACATCATTTTAGGACAATTTGTTCAGACTCCTCTCCCTTCTCTATATTTTCTCTTCCATTCCTGAGAAATACGTATCTGTCCTCTCAAAATATACTCTGTACTAAAGCCCTCGATGCACCTGCTCCTCACCTCTTTCCAGACTTGCTGTTTCCGGTGCCGTCACGTTTGCCTCGTTTTCACTGTTCTCTCTACCGCGTTTTTGCTCATCTAGACACTTCGATCCTAAAAGCCCTCCAGGTTCCTCTGCACGTTTTCGGTTACTCTTTTGAAAGAGTAGACCCTATTTTCTTACCATGCATTTACTCCTCAGCCTGTTACAGTCTGGTTTTTCTAACCTTTGCTGTGATTAAACTTGTCACTCAGCAACTTTCTATTGCTAAATTCCATGGGCTTTTCTAAGCCCTCATGTTTCTTTCATTTATTTATTTATTTTGCATCCTCTCTGTTTGATGGTGTTCCATCTCTAATCCTTTATTTCATTTTCTTGGTATTATTTCTCATGGCTTAATCATATCCTTCTTGTGAGAGACTCCAAGATTCTTAGTCTTTTATCTCTATTGCAATAATAGTATAATCACACACCAAATCATATGAAAATATCCCTCCAACGTTCTTTGGTTTCAAATATTTTGCTATATTATGTGGCTCAACCTCTACTCTGTACTTGAATTTATCTATTATTTTTGCATTATTAAAAAAAGGAGATTATTCAAAATAATTTAAAATTAACATAAAAGAAATCATATTTCATTTTCCCTCTCTTAGTCTCTTTAACTGATGATCATTCCAAGGATGACAGGAATAAAAGACATATCCTCATGATGGTATTCTTTAGATTTCTGAACTTACAATATATTGATCAGTTCTCTGCCTTCAGTGGATTGCTATTTGATAGGTACCCGTGAGAATAGAGGTGGTGTATGAACATGGTTTTCTTATGTTACATCCAGGGTCAGAAATTGTTTCAATTATGAATATGCTATAGCTACTTTCACCACATTCACTTTTTGCAGTATTATCTACTCAAGATGTTGACTACAATGTGGGAAAGATCACTGATGCAATTGCTTTTCTTCTTGATCTCAGTGATCAATTCCACAAAGACAGTTTAGACACTGAAATCTTAAGCATGTGGTCCTTGGTTTCAAAGACTTTTACAGTTCCAATTAGGTGAGTCTCTTGAACAATAATTCTCCTTCATTCTTGGATATGGGTAATCCCTAGAGATGCATCAGAAAATATTCTAACCATTGAACATAATTTTTAAAAAAATAAGCTGCCAGTTAATAAGACTATTCTTGAGAGTAAGAGGCTTGGAAGTATATATTTAATTAGATGGAGATTTTAATTTAAATACATATGTAAACAAATGACCCATACACAAGTCTGTCTCTATGAACAGTTGTAAGGATTGATAGATATAAGAAATATGTGCTACTGGGAATATTTATTACTTTTTACTTTGGCACTAGTTTTAAGTTTCCAAGTACAATAAAAACTTGTCTTTACAGGTTGGATTGGGATTCACAGTCAATTGGTTAAAAGTGACTTACAGATAAAACTAAGAGAGAATTGCTTTAGATTTAAAATTCCTACAACATTAATTTTGAATTCTTACTATTTGTGATTACTCCCATTAATGCCCATGCCAGATATTACTAAGAAGTCTTTGCAAATATTTCAGAACTCTTCATAACTTCACATATTTCAGCATTTCGACTCAAAAACTAACTCTTCTATATTGAAAAAGGATTGACACAGATGGGAATGGATTTAGGTTGTTATTCAGCTTGGGATCTAAGTAGATAGGTTCACAGAAAATTACAAACTAGGTAAGATTGTCCATACCAGGAGAAGAAAAAATATTTTGCTCAGATTAAAAAGTGGCAATAAATCATACATATATGATGTTATTCCTTTATGATTTTAATGTACAAAGGCATATTAAAAATTCAATTCAAGACTGTTAAAAGAACATTATCAAAATTATCTTAGCAACTAGTGAAAGAAAGTTATGGGAGCTAATGTTAATATTTATTAGCACCTCTCTCATGTGCCAAGTTTTGTCCTTGGTATTTTGCTTATCTAAATCCACCCCTCCAAGACCTTGAAAAGTTGGCATTAATTTTCAGTTTTGTTTGTGAATGTGTTAGTTATAGTCATAGTCCAGCACTTGAAATGCTTCTATTTTTTGTTATGTTCTTTTTGACATGAATAAAAAAAAATATTCCTTAAGGGTTGATTTATTCCCTCTACTATATGTATTGTTTTTACTACCAGTATATGGTAAGTGTGGTACTAAGTATCAGTGCAATTTGTGTGCGGTGTAAACCTTGAAATTTCTGTTTTAGTTGCGCCACTAGTTAACGGGGAGAATGAAAACTACGATATTTCCTAATTGCCACTTCTTGAAATGAAAGAAATGCTTTGTAGAAGACCTGAAAAGTCCCTTAAATATGGAGATTTCAATACACTAAAATGGTATGAGAACTTTTCTATACCTTCTCATGCATTACAAATGGATAATTATTTACTGTCTTTTTCCTATTACTTTGATCCCAACTTATAGTCAGCCTCATTTTGACTTCCTCAGACAAATGAGTTTGAGCACTGAGAAATTCTAAGTATTACTTTGTATTTTTGAGTTACAAGATGTTAGTGGTAGCTCATATTTAAATTACGTTATCAGCTGTGGAATGTAACTCAGCAAGTAAAAACAAACTCAAAAGAGAACTGTATTCTGTGGCTTTAAGGTCTTAGGAGAGTCTGAGCATGAATGCTCTAAATTTTTACTGAAAAGCCAATTGATCTAGAAAACTGGAAAGCATGAAGTGTTGTGAAAGTGAGCATATGGCAGACTGAGTGAGACCACTCAAAGGATGAGTTTTTCGTAGATGTAGATTCTGTTGATTTAGAAACACCTCCAGGGAGCAAGGGAAAAATTATCTGCCAATAAAAATGACATTACTAGGGATGATTATTAGGGATGATTCTACTGGGACCCTAATAATCAGAAATCTAGAAAAAGATATATGCTAAGATTTTTCTCTAGTGTTATTTGTAATAATAATAATTCTAAAAATTGGGAAATGGTTGTATGTACTATGGTACATCTTTGTGAAGGGATAAGGTATGATTATTAAATAGTGTTCACTAAGGGCATTTGGTAGTATGGTAAAGGCTTTTGATACAATGTTGAAATAAAGATTCTCTGTATAGTTATGCCTAAACCATGTAAAGAAATATACTTTATAGGAAAAATTGCACTAAAATTTGAACTAACAATGTTGGGATGTACTTTTTCAACACTTTTCTGTAATTCCTCAAATTTTTTATTTTATAGTGGTAACCGTATTATTTAATAACCAAAAAGATGAAGAAAAATACTGACAAAAGTAAATAATGTCTAAATTCTTATCAAAGTTCAAGTACTCTGCATTTTGTTCTGTTCATCCTATAGCAAACAATACAAAGACATGAAGCTTTTAATAAGAGTAATGGATGATAGAGTCTTGAATTTTGTTTCTTGACATTATAAATAAAACAAAGAAGAGCAATTTGATTATTTTTCAATGTTATCAGATTATCTTTCTATATACTCAATGACTGCCTTTTGAAAAAGCACTCTGTATTCCAAGTGAGAACCCTAAAGATAATCCCAAATCATAAATATTAGAATAATCATGTGCCTGGCACATAAAAAGCCAAATGACCTTTTCTCAGAAATGCTATATAAGTTATTTCCACATTGTTCGAGTCCTTTAATTAGGGGTGACCTCTGGGTACTATTTCTACTTTAAGTACTAATGAAGCCAACATTATAAAATCCACACTATTTTTGAATTTCCCTTAGAAGTAATTTACTAAGTTCATTTCCCATAATGATGCAAAAGTTGTTGTTATGAGCTAGTCTCTGTTGAAAAATGTGTTGTACAGAGTATTTTAGTCATTTTTCCTGCTAACATAGCAGTTCCTGTGGTCTAATTTTTCTTTGCTATTATCACCCTTTCCAAATGGAGATTCTGGGAAGAGAGAGACAGAGACAGAGACCGACACAGAGACAGAGACAGAAAGACTAATGAGCTTGTTAGACAAACTCTAATATTTTTTAAAAATAGAAACACTACTGAAAAATTACTTGTCTGCTGAAAACACTGCATTTTATTTCAGTAATAAATTTCAGCTACAAGCTCTTAAGATAACTTTGGAGGGCTGGGGATCTAGCTCAGTGGCCTAAGCTCCTGCCTGGCAAGCACAAGGTCATGAGTTCAACCCCTGGTGCTGCAAAAAAAAAAAAAAAAGATAACTTTGGGACCCAATGAAAAATCCACCATAAGAATTCCATTTGACTGACTGTTCTACAATAATTCCTACTAAAGAGTAAATATCAATCTGACATACCTGGATTAGTGGATATATTTAATTTTCTTGTTTATTGATGACTTGAATAAAGTGTAATTCAAGTCAGTTTTGGGCTAATAGTATACACTGAATTTTGTGCCTCCAAAATTCATAGTTGAAACTCTAATTCTCAACATTAGGGGATAGGCCTTTGGGAAGTGATTGGGTTTAGATGATATTGTGAGGGTTTGCCTCTCATGGTGGGACTGATGTTCTTACAAGAGGAGACAACAGTGAACTTGCTTCCTTTACTCTGTCTACCTTGTTGAGGACACAGAAATGGTAGTTGCTTATGAGCTAGTAAGGAAGTTCTCACTAGAGTGTTGAATTGAGAGGCACTTTCACCTAGGACTCCTCAGTCTCCAGAACCATGAGACAGAGTCTTAGTGCTTGAGCTGTTCAGTCTTTCATATTTTGCTATGGCAACCTGAACTGACTAATACAGGTCACAATGTTTGAAGCAATAGCTAGTATGATGGAGTGAAACATTGTCAGTTTTAGTAATGACAGAATCAGATTAAGATTTCGATGTAATGGATTAATGACCAGATTCAAGGTATCACAGAAGGTGGAATATAAAAAGTGGTGTTTAGGTTTGTATGAAAGATGCCTTCAATAAAAATGGAATGGGAAACGTATCACTTAATAGAGGTAGATTTGAAAAAAAAATGTAATTGTGTGGTACCGTTTCTGTTTTTAAAGTCAGAACACAGCTAAGTGCTGTGCTAGATTTTAGTATCCCATTAAAAAAAGGGAAAGAGACGAGCTGAAAAAGTCATGGGGAAAGTGGCCAAAAAATTATAAAAAAGGGTAATTTCCATTTCTAGCCAATTTTAAGTAACATGTAGTAGATTTTCAGTACTGCAAATTAATGCCCATTTATGTTACAGCCTAAAACAAATTAAAATAACCTGACACATTCTATGAGACAATGGTGTCAAGATTTTGGACATCAGCCTGCAGTGGGCAAAGATCCTAGAGAGATGAGGAATAAATAGAGTCTCAGGATGGTCCAGGTTCCTGTCAGAAACATTACCAGGCCTTGGTGGAACAGAACGTATGGTGCAGGAGAACACGAGAGGAGACTTCCTGTCTTTTTCTAGAGTGAAGAGAAATAACTGAGAGAGCAAAGAGGCCAAATCACCTAGATTTTACACAGAAGGATATTAAAAAAAAAAAAAAGAAGGCAAGTTGAGTGGCAATCCCACAAATCTGTACATGCAGAATGTTCAACTAAGTGCAGATTAAAACATGAGCATGAGCCACTGCAGACACCGAGGACATGAGCAGCAGTGATCCTGGGAAGTCAAACAGCTTCTATCAGCAAAGCAGAAAATATGACAAACAAGGCGTTAGAGGTGAACTCAACCATAGCGATCAGTGAGTTACATTTATAGGGTCTAGAGGCAGAAATTGATATATTCAGCTAAAAAAGGAAAACCTGATTATATGCTTTAAACGTGAAGACACAAGTGGCTTGAAAGTAAACCGTTGAAAAATTTCATACAGGGAATAACTGCAAGAATGCAGGACATGTGGCTAGAAAAATGAGAATGCAAGAACAGACACAATCATTATCTTCCATTACATACACATTTCCTTTAGCATGGGGTCGATATTGCCTGAAATGGGATTGCTAACATTAGGACTGCCAGTTGACCCACAATTGTGCAGGCCTTAGGGAAGCGAATTTTCAGCAATATACTAGATAAATCCTTATTATTTTATTTTTTGGCATCTTAAAATCTTCTTAAATTATGAGTCCTCATGTATAGTTATATTAATGTTTATATATTTTTGGTCAAATATAAGAAAAAACTTTTATTAATCTTCAGTGAACTGCTACTCTTTCCTCCTCCTTTCCCTTACCCCCTTCTCCCTCTCTCCTCCCCCTCCTCCCCTTCCCTTCCCTTCCCTTCCCTTCCTTTCCGTTCTCCTTTCCTTTCCTTCCCTTTCTCCCACTTCCTTCCTTTCTCTTCTTTTTCTCTTTTCTCCTTTTCCTCCTTCTCTTCCTTTGCTCCTCCTCCTTTTCCTTTTACTCTCAACATTTTTCTTTCTCTCATACCTCCTACTCTTTCCACATCTTTGAAAGCGTCTTATTGTAAAGTGTGTATTTGAGTGTAAAAGCGATTCTTTTTCTAGGCAGTTTTGACTTTATAAAACTGTTTCCCTTTTTGTCTCTATTATGAGTCAAAAATAGGTCACAGAATATAAAATAATCACGGAAGGAGAAAGATATAGTTAAAAAATAGACTCAAAAATTTGAGAGCACAGAATTTTGTTCACTGCATTGTATTGGTTGATCTTTTGTAAGAGAAATACATTGACTAAATGCTTCAGGACTGTAATCAACTTACATATGTATATCCTCACTTAAATATGAGTATTTATGAAGTGAACATAATCAGAAAAAAAATCAGGGCATGTGTGTGTGTGTGTGTGCAGACCCTGAGGCAGTGCCATAGAGATTAGGATAATGACCTAAGAACAGAAGTCTCAAATCTCAAGTAGCAGATATTGGTACACAAATTAAGAAAAATGTTTTAATAATCAGAATGCCTGAAAATTGGATAGGCTATTTTTTCTAAGACTGTTAATTTCAGTTGTTGGAAATGTTAAAATAGAAGTTGGGCTCAGGACTTTGTCAACCTATGTGAATCTTTGGGTAAGTTAGGAAAAGGTGTCCTGGATGGTGGACATGATAGAAGGTCCTGCCTCTGTATGGATGTTCCCTGTGCTGGTTATATGGCTTCAGCTTCTACTTTCCCCTCCACATGGGAGCTTTTTGCAGTGTCTCCTTATAGAAACACCATAGATCAACTTGCTGCAGTAGGTATGAGTTAGGGATTGATGCCATTCAAGGTTATGAGTTTCTATTTCCAAGTGTAGGTTGGATATAAATCAATGCTTTAGGCGTTCCGGTCTCTGCACAGGTGAGGCACCATGCTGAAATCAAAATCCCTATGAGAAGAATGTCATTCTTGTGTCTCTCAAAAACCATTAAATGTGATCCAATTTATAACCTGCACAATATTTCCCCAAAGACTCTTACCTCACTCAAGCCTGGCCCAGGTCCCCTGCACTTCATAATTGCTCCAGGGACTCTCATATACCAACCCTTCAAAGTGTCTCTGAAGCCCCAGCCTATGAGGTCTTCTACCTCTCTCATGCCTCCTCCCTCTCTTCTGCATTACCCATCTAGTTTTTCTTCTCTCTGTTTTCCATATTCTATAATATAGGGAAAAGGCTCTCTGTTGAAAAAAATTGTTTTTCTTGGTGGGAAGTTGAACAAGAGAAGATAAAATCCCTCCTTATTTTTCCCTTACTAGTTTTCATTCTTATTCTCCACCTATTTTCCTCACAGTGTAACAGTGTAGCAGGCAAGTGGGGCTGAAACAAACTTAAGTGCTTCTCAGGAAATTTCAGGAGTAGAAAAATTGTTCTGGAAACTTACAGGGTACATCCTGTGTCTGCAGCTCCTTCTACCAGATCCCAAGGAAAGAGACAAAAGAAAATTATGTGAATAATCTTTACTCATAAAGAATTTAAAATCTTATGAGCCAGACTGAATAAAATCACATGAAGTAGATTTAAAGGAAGAAAACCAATAAACTGTGAAAATGACTACAGCTCTACACCCATGAGTAATCTAGGATTCCCTGAATGTTGATTATGCAGCATGAGCAAAACTCTGGGCATGGAGGAAGGGTGATGGAAGGAATATTGAGTAAATATTTAGAAGGTGCAAAAGACCACATAACTAGAGAAATTGGTATAGAGAGCAATTGATGAAGAGTCAAAGTAATGAGCATGAGACAAAATATTTACCTAGTGGAATGGAGGGCATAGGCGGGGTGCAAAGCTTTTTTCTTACTGGAAATGGACTCTCTGTCATCTGAGCTTCCATATCACTTATTGTGTGACTTGAATATTAATTTATCCCCCAAATATGGTGAATGTTTAAATTAAAAGTATTCATTACAGTAAAAGACACATTGCCATGAATTTCCCTCAAAATACTTTTTCTAGCTTTGAATGTATGTTTTTTTTATCACACCTGTATTATGTTCTGCTGTACTCATCAACCAATAGAAAAATTCTTAAAATATCATTTTGATCACATTATTGGTATGTTTGAATTTCTGTTGTCTCTGACTAAAAAAAAAAAAAAAAAAACTTACTAGCAAAAGCAGTGTGACCTTTCTTGCTCCCCTACCTCTCTGACTAGCTTCCTATAAACTTTTCAATTCAACAAGTTTTTAATTCAACAATCACAATCTGTGTATATAATGGAGTACATGGGACAAAGTTAAATATTGTTGTTTGCAAAGGAAAGGCCTCTCTGTTAGAAACGGATTCACATTTGCCTGAATTCACTTCTTATACCAAAAGAATAGGGCCATGATGCTACAACTTTTAAAATGTCTCTGAGTAATCCCAGCACTCAGGAGGCTGAGGCAGGATTGCTGTGAGTTCGAGACCAGCCTGGGCTACAAAGTGAGCTCAAGGCCAGCCTGAATGGCATAGTGAGACCCTGTCTCAAAAAGACAAAAAAAAAAAAAGTATCTCTGAATGGAACTCACATGCCTCAAACCTAAGCTATTGAATTGTTCGGAAAGTTAATATAGTGTAAATAATAAGATACAAAACAAATTTCATAGATACAAGTAAAATTAATCTGTCTCCCTCTTTCCTATTTTCTCTCCCACTATATATATATTTTTTTTTTTGATTCACTGAATTTAAAAAGAAGTATTGTACAGAGATACAGCAAGAGATGGCATGTTTGGAAGGCTAAGAACATAGCTCTTCACTTTGAGAACAATGGGAGCAAGTGTAGTGGGGATCCTTAGTAGCAGCCAAGTGCTCCAATACTTTAGTACTGTAAAGGCTTCCAGAAAACAGATTTCTATTCTCTGGACAAATGGGCATTAAAAAGTGCTGCACTAAACTATATACATGGTACTTTTTTTCTTGGCTTCACAATTTTAGTTAGGGTATTGGCTTTTTGGTTTAATTCCAATGGCACAGCTCATAAATGCAGGCTTTTTTTTCTGGGGTCTGAGGGAAACAATCATAAAATAAAAATCTTTGACAGTCTGTTTATTCTGTTACAAAATGTAACACCCCTTCTTAAAGAGAAATGATCCCTTGAAAGTTATGTGGACTGAGGATACCACCACACACTCAAATACTTAGGGACATTTTAAACAATAGTTGGAAGGACATATTATTTCTCAATAAATGTCAGTTACGATAGTACAAGTGTGTGAATTTTACAGCTTAGAGACCTAAATGGATAGTTTTGAGACGGGGAACAACATTAGCCACAAATATTTGTTCATTATGATACTTATTTTCTTAGCCCATGAGATGGAATTTCAGTTTGCTTATGAGAACTGGGGATTCCTTTCCCAGACTGAGCAGTGGCTAGTGAAAGCCTTTGTGTGAATGAATATCTCACCTATCAAGGGACAACAAAGGATAAGGACCTTTACAGTGCCACAGTGTGTTACCGAAGTTTATAGAACTGGCAGTTGTTGGATAATGTTGAAAATATTTACCTCCTGAAGAACTATGGCTAGATTCTCTGAAAATAATTCACACAACAGATCCCTTTGGCAGCTTTATGATTTTGCATAGCTTGGAGGGGGAGACTGGACTAGCTGGATGCTTCCTGGTTTTATTAGCATAGCCCAGCCCACTTCCAACACACGCCCAGAACTACCTCATTAACCATTGGGACTGCAGCCAAAAATATAAAACTACAGTGAATATAAAGGGAATTACTGGCGAGAGAACTGTAGAGCAGCTCACCACTGAATCCATTACTTTTCCAAGATCAGAAAAATATTACAGTAACAGGCACTACTCCTCATTCAGATAAGAATTCAAGGTTTTTATCTAGAATAATTAGCTGCAACATAGAAAGATATACAACCCAGCTGCATCTATTTACATGCTTCTGTTAATCAGTCTCTCTCTCTGTCTCTCTGTCTCTCTCTCTGTCTCTCTTTCTCTCTCATTTATTTATATTCTGAATAGCTTTGACATTGTAAACCACAGACGAATTGGAGCCTGGCATTGAAAAGAGGTGTTCTGCAACGATTTTTTTTGCCTTGTCTAAAGAAGTTGACTTCTACAAGCGGGAATCAGAAAAATGACAGGGGCAAAGAGGAAAAAGAAAAGCGTGCTCTGGAGCAAGATGCACACCCCACACTGTGAAGACATCAGACAGTGGTGCAGAAGGCGGCTGCCTATTTTGGAATGGGCACCACATTACAATCTGAAAGAAAACCTGCTTGCAGACACTGTATCTGGGATAATGTTGGCGGTTCAACAGGTGACACAAGGTAATGTGCTGCATTTGCTTTTCTAGTTTACTGCAGAATGGATGCCACTGCTTCTTGGAAAAGTACTAATGATCTAGGATTGACAGTTTATTTCATGAATTGAATATTTAATGAAATGGATATTAACTTAGGAAAAATAGGCGCCATCGATATCTATGTTTAAGAGATTTTCTAATTTCCTTGAAATTTATTTTTGCTAGCAGTTAAATATTGAACCAACTTTTGAATGGTGCTACAGATTTGCAGTATGAGAGTTCATACTGTTTCAGAGTAAAGAATCAGTAATTGTAGGAAAATGGGCTTTTATGACTTGATCTTGCCAACAGAATTTCCTACCTTCACTGAATCAAGCTATAAAATATTTCCTGGTTTGAATGCAATTGTTTTTGAACCTAATTAGCAGCACACAGTTACCTGTTGTAGCCTTGAGAGTTGTTGTAAGCAAGGAACAAAGCTTTCTGTACATAAAGGAGGCTCTTTGCCAAGCTCATTATTTGCAAAGAGAATACTGTATGTCCTTAGAGCTCATGTTTTACTCTGTGTACAGATTTGCTTTGGTACCCTGTTACCCCCAGATCTGTATCTCAATAAGAAATTTAAATTAGTGAATAGTCTGATTTTAACATTCCCAAAGCAGATTCTGAAAGATATTCTGGGTTTAGATAGGTGTTTCTCTTGGAGAGAGCGAGTTAACTAGGGTGTGCATGTGTTTTCCCTAAAGGTATATTCATCATAGTTTTTGGCTAATACAGGTAATTATTTTCTACCTGTAGCAAAGAAAGAAACTGATTTCTCAGTCTTGAGAGTTTGGTACAGTTTTCTTGGCATAACCTCTTGTAGGTTTATGTTTCCTTGTAATTTCACTGCTTCCTTGGCTTTATTATTTATATTGTTAAATTATAAGCAGTCTTTTAATTAAATTATTCTGTAGCTGGAATGAACTGGAGTATGCATTTGTGTTTTTAGTATGATTAGGAACATCTGCACTGGTGGCTTTAAGATTCATAATACTATCATATTTTATGGGATTCTATTTCACTGCATAGTATTGTGTTACATTTTTAATGACCATTTTGCCAATAGCAAAGCATAGTAATCTTTTAGAAAAATGCAAAGTAAATAACAGGTTGGGGCATTTCAGTCTTGCTTTTCTTTTTTTTTTTTTAACTTTAAATTCAACATGAAATTCATGCAGTTTGAAAAGTTAGGTGATGCACTTCAAAAGGTTTTTTCACCATCGTTTCAGCATATGCTATACATTTATTTTGCATAAATTTAATATGAAATGAAAGTATGCCTTTGGTAATAGTTTTTTTTTTAACTTTGAAAAAAATATCAGATTATTAAAAATATTTGGGAGTAGAGTTTTTTGTTGAACAGCCTTAGCAATATGGTTTATGTGTAACACTTTGGTAGTCAGTTGTAGAGCTTTTATTTGAGTATAGATTTTGTTTTGTGAGTTATATATTTCATTGTTATGAAAAACGCATTGGTGAGGTCTCAGCTGATGAGAAGCACAAAGCTTCCTCAGCCCTGTGTCATGCAAAGTTCCAGATCTGGCTGCTGCTCCTCTTGGAAGGCTACCAGGGAATGGGCAAGGTACACTGCTAGAGAGAACTACAGAACTTTTGCTGGTGTGTGAAAGGACCAATCCTTCTAAAGTACCTATGTCTTTAAACAATTCCATCAGGTTTTCTCATGTTTATCCACTATGGAGAGTTAAAAACTGAGATCTTATAAAACTACCATTTATTATAAGGGTCACAAGACTAACCTCTTGTATGCATTATTTCTCCTTATGCTTGAAAAGTTCTGAGAAACAGCACTATCCCATCCATATAAGGAAATGTAGGCTGAGAATCATGAGAAATTTTCCCTGGATCTCATACCTGATAAATGGGAGAGTCAGGACTTGATTCCAAAGCCAACACTCTTAACATTTTCAACTTATATTTTACACTGCCAAAATAACCAGACTTTTCACAATACTAATGTTATTAGTAATAGGAGACATTTCTTTGGAAAGGTATAACTATCCTTTCCTTCAAATTACTTTTGCATTCAGGTTTCCCCTCTAGTTTTTAGATGCAAAGGCAAAGTGACAAGAAAAATAATTGCAGTGGATACAGAATAAAGAAGACCAAATCTCTTGTTTGGGTGAACATGATATTGGTGATTATTGTCTACTCCATTTCATTAGGAAAATTAGAAAAAGAGATAGTTTTTGGTATTGAATCAAAATGAAAACAATGGAAACAAAAATCTTTTTATTTTATTTTTTTATTTTTTTTGCGGCACCGGGGATTGAACTCATGACCTTACGCTTGCCGGGCAGGCGCTTAGACGGCTGAGCTAGATCCCCAGCCCCTAAATCTTTTTATTTTTACTGATATCCAAAGCAGCTTTTCAGTTACCTAGCATAGAATGTACAATATTGTTGAAATTAATGTTTTTTGATCTACAAATACGGAAAGTTTATATGATTCAATCTAGTAAACTTTCAAATTCTTTTATCTCTATAAATGGACTTTAAAGATAGTGGAAAATAGCATTTAAGTGTTCTCTGTATGTCAAATACCAAGTCATTGTTTAAAATTACTTTATTAAAAATTTCCTAATTATAAAATATAGGTACTTTATTTACTAGTGTACTTGACTCCTCTAAAGCCTTTTTTTTGTTGACCATACTCTCTCTAGTTCTCTTTCTTCTCTTTGTCTTCAGACACAACTCTTTCTCTGGTACCTCTCTAGCCTTCTCCTCTTATAACCCTTTGTAGAGTTTGCTTCTTGCTCTTTCCAACAAACATCATCATCCTGGAGACGAAAGCCTGGCCTTCTTCTCTAAAAGCATCCTAGGCACTTTCCTCTGCATAAAAAGACTACTCGCCATCACTCTGCCCATGAAACTCTTTTCAACTGAGATTCACACATGTACTCATGCAAACCCAGAATGTTCTGAAAGTACAATAACTGTAACCTCTAGTGTTCTAAAACAAGCCAAATGGCACCGCCACCCTAGTCAGAATTATAGTAATTAGTAAGCACAATAATAGTCATATTTAGACACAAGCATAAGCACCCGTGTGAAAGCACTTGACATATACAAAAGGAAAGTTCAGAGAAGACACGTAAGTTGTCTAAAGCCACATAGCAAATAAATGGAAGAGGTAAGATTTGAATTCAGGTACTCGGTCCTCAGAGATTATGTTCTTTTGAACTAGACTTGCTTTCATTGAAAGTGCTATGAGCCATTCTCAGTTCTCCTCTTTTTTTGTCACCTTGCCCACACGCATACAGTTAGTCACTAGGTTCTGTCTTTTCTATCCTCTAAATCACTTTCCAACCAAATAGTCTTGGTGCCATCTTTCTGCATTGTCTTCAACTCATGAAATCATTGTTTTGAGTCTTCGTTCTTAGCTCTGTTTCCACCTATAGCCCATATTCCATAAAGCAGCAGTGAGAGAAAAAAAATTCTGACTATACTAGTTCCCTGTTCAGAATTCTTTAATGTCTCACTTTCTTTTACTATAAAAGCCCATCTAATTTGCACATCCATCCATCCATCCAATTTGCTCATCCAATTAAGCACATCCAATTTGATGACTAATAATTTATATGAAGCTCTTTATATGAAGCTGTACTAAAAGATCTCTCCTCTGAGAAATTTTTCAGTCTCCTGGGAAGACTTGTGTTTTCCTCCCTCCTACTCCTGTTGTACTTTTTACATATCTTTGTGATAGGCTTTACTTAACACATTGCATAAACTTTTGGCACAATTCTTTCTAAGCTCTTGAGACAGTCACTG
>RJWT010016199.1:0-20007 GCA_004365215.1 Cuniculus paca | reverse complement strand
CCACCTCCAGGACATGGGGACACTTGAGATCCAAGCGGCAGCCCTCTCCTCCTCGCACCTTAACTTGAGATCTTGACATTCCTCTGTTTCTGCCTGTCAGACTGCATGAGTAAGGATGGGAGAACGATGTAGAAGACGGTCTGCAGCGGGTTCTGAGGAGCATGAACCAGGACACGTCGTCACTGAGTAAGCATCACAGTGTCCTCTTCCAGGAGCCTGGACGCTCTCACCCACCTCATGGAGGGTATAGGATATTCCTATCTTAAACTCCCTGTGTTCCTTGTTTCCTGAGCAAATCTGCACAGCCTCTTCTGGTCTTGACTGTGCCCGGTAGGTCAAGGTTGTTGTCCTGATGGAGGCAGGAAAGCAGCTTACGGAGAGAATGTGTGACTTCCAGCGTCCTCTCACTCCTTGGGGGAGAAACCTGGGTTTGTCACAGAGTGTCTGACCATGAAGGCTGAAGCTTCTCCACAATCCAGGGTACCAGGGGGGAGCCTGTGTGTTGGGTTCAAAGTCCAACCTTTCCATTTTCTTAGCTGTGTGGGTTGAAGGCATTTTACGTCTTCAAGTTCTACTTTGAAAATAGCACTATGTGAGGGCCAAGCGTGGCATCCAACGTGGTGCACTGACCAGCCAGAGCCCGGCACACAGTCCATTCGGGGGACACCAGCACACTGACCAGGTCTCCATGGTTACAGTGCATGTGCCCCGTGGCATCTGCCACTCAGAGTCTCTGTGAGCACAGGACAGAACCTCAGCCTGGCGCTAAGTCCAGCTATGAATGGACGTGGGCAGACTCAGCTCGGCTTTGTGGCACAGGCCTCACCACACCCATCTCAGCCTTACCTGAGCTCTCCAGGGCTCCTTTTCAGCCTTGCTGCTCTGTGAACACTATCCCGCTTCCAGGAGGTTGTACTAGCATACCCAAATTGACCGCCCTAATGCATTTACGTAGCTTTCCTATGGATGCTGTTAAACAACACAACCTCCATTTCACACTTGGAGTGCAATTCTTCAGCCTTTTAGCTCCACCACACTTGTGAAAATTGGGACATGTTATCCAGCGACCAATAGAAAAATCCAAGACATCTTTACTCCACGCATGATGAATTCCTATCTAATGTAATAACAGGGTGACCCAAAGCAGCCTCATTCCTTTAATCATTCTAATTAACTAGTGCACAAGGATTTATCTAAATATGCAGAAAAATGCAACAATGACAGATACAGTAGGCAATTAGCAATGCCAAGGTCTCAGAAAGCTGATTGGAAAGCTACAAGCTCTTCTGTTATTTCTCCTTTCTTAAAATAGATGCTAGCCATACTACAGAACCAAAAAAAAAAAAAAATGAAGAACAAGAACAAGAAGAAAAACACACAAGCCCAGTTGGGACTGGAGGGATGTGTGCAGTCCTTTCTCTTTGCAGATTATTGTAAATTTTTCACTTGGAAGTTACATTGTTCTCACAAGTTAGGTGAAGAATTTAGATTTGGTACCAAGGTACTTAGAATGATTTTACCTAACCCTCACCTCTGCACAAAGCATGAGTTCACCAAGAGAACACTTAGGTTTAAGGCCAAACAGGCAAGGAGCACCTTCTGTCTACTTTACTCTGCCAATGAGTGATGACAACCCTGGGGCCACTTCCTGTATGCACCAGGTGTGCCCGTGGCTGGGGACTCGTGTTGCTTTATAGTTACATTTATATAAAAAGCCTCTGGAGAGTGGTATCCATTTTCCAATCCCAAATCCTATGAATTCCACTTTTCCCATTTTCTTTTCCAAAAAAAATCTCATTTTCTGGCATGATGGTGCCTACCTGTCATCCCAGAAATCTGAGAGGCTGAGGATGGATAACAATTTCAAGCCCAGCCTGGGGCTACTTAGCAATCTAGCAAAATCCTTCTCAAAATTTAAAAAGGGCTGAGGTATAACTCAGTAGGAAGCCCCTGGGTTCAATCCCCAGGGGAAAAAATCTAGTCATTTTTTTAAAGAAGAAGGAAATAAAGGAAACTTAGGACTGATTTGTGTGATCTACTTGTTGGAGTTGAGGACCTAATGACCCTGAAGGCTACCATATGAGGAACACATTACAGGTGTGAGTTTACTAAAAGCCTTGGCAGGTAGGCATCTGTCACTTGGCTGAGCAGGACACTAAACCCAGAGCACCAGCAATGAACAGAGCTTCATTTTCAGCCCACCACCCACCGCCTGCATGGCTCACAGCTCAGTGGTGACCCGTTTGACCTATGTGTGCATCCCCTTCCAAAGCAGACGTCCTGTAGCCTGAGAGAACGTGCCAGGAGACAGCTCAGGGTCAGCTGGGGCTACTGACTTCACCCACACTGGCCTGTATCTTGCAGGGAGGAGATGGAGGAACACGAGGACACTCACTCCGTGTGTTCCGAGTTTGAAGTTTAGGGACAGTGTTTGTCAGATTTGCAGCATCTGGTGAACAAGCATCAATTCAGCTTGTGTTATTCTAATGAAAGCTGCCTTGAGGACTCTCTCTGTGAAAGCTATTCTTAAGAAAATAGCTCAGTGCTAAAACTACTGATAAAAGTGAATCAAATGTAAAGAGGTCCAAAAACACAGGCCATCCTTGGAGAAGTTTGGTGTGTACAACTACTCAGTATAACAAAACCTAGACCTGTTGCATTATGAGTCCTCATAATTTAGTGGTGTATCATGGCAATGAATTTAAAAAAAAAAACATTTTAAGCTGCAAAGTAGCATTTCTCTGATGCTAAGTGTCATGTGGATAAAGCCTTGGGTTCCTGGTGAGGAGGCCCCATGGGAATTGAAGTGCACTGATCACAGAGCAAGAGACGGGGGTTCTGAGCTCATCACAGCATCTGGGGCTGTGGTGCCCTGAGCAGAGGACCTGACCTAGGGGAGCCATCGTCTTCTCATCCATGCAATGGGGACAATAAAATCTATGCCTCAACGTGACCACCTCAATCACATGCATTAAAGACTACAATGTCCCCGCCCTTGCCTGGTCAACTGCATCCCATCCCCTCTTTGCTAACAGGAAAATGCCCTTTCACTGTATAAGGGTGATGCAAGCAGCCAATAGCCCCATACTGAGGAATCTTGATAGTTTAACACATTGGTTGGTGCCCTCAGCTCTCTGAGATCCATTTCTGGGTAAAGTTTTAAAGAAGAATTTTCCCCTTAAGAGAGTAAATGGTCAATTCTCATTTCTGCTCAAGTTTTTCCCCCCATTTACCAGTTAAAATATGATTTCTAGTTCTGCTTACCAAAAAGAAAGGGTCGGCAACCGCAGTTTTGATGATTAAATGACTCCCTTCTTTAACTTCGCTTTCTTGATTGCGCTGTGTGCTTCCTGTATTTTGTATGAATGATGGAACCATTCATAGGGTTTGATTGCAGCAGTGGGCAGGCTGGTGAGCAATTCCTCTCTACTCTGATTTCAATTGCTTTGAAGTGGCAATAGGTGAATTGGGGGTAAAGAATCAAGAAAAACAAATGTGGATAAATAAAGGTAGAAGAAAAGTACCCAAGAGAAAAATATGGGTTATTTATATTACGTCCTTTTATTGCAACACCCCAACGAAAAAATGTACTGAACTAAAAAAAATGAATTTAGAGGCTCAAATACCTGTGACTAAGTAGAATGTATACGGAATACTATAAACTAAAAGCAATCCATGAACTGCATGCCATTTCCATTGCATACACTATCTTCCTCTGTGACATTTTAGATTCTCTCTGAGTGGTTCTGTCTGTTCATTGTCATTCACTCTTTCCTACGTGACAGCTTTGACACTCAAGGGTAAAACGATTCCTCCACTGCCAGGGGACGTTGCTGGGTGTATGCTGCGCTTCTTCACCCAAATCCTGAGTCTGCTCTAAGGCCTGTGCTGCCTTCCCGATGCCTGGCCAGTCGTTCACACTCTCAGATTTCAGCTAAGCCTTGGGTCCGGGGCACGACTGAAGGAACACCAGGGTTGACAAGGGCTGTCTTCTCTTGAGGGGAGGCAGGTCACAGCTTCTTTGGCACTGATTACTGTAGAATCTCTTGTAACCCCGAGAGATCTGCTGTCTTCCATCCGAGGGTTCCCTGCCTTCCACAGTACTGATGATTGGGCTGGACAGTTGTCTGCTGGGGAGGGGGCTATCCTGTGCACTGTGGGCTGTTTAATAGCATCCTTGGTCCCTGCTCACTATCATCATTAGCCCCCCCGTGAACCCCCAGAAAGTCTTCAGGCATGCCCTACATGAACTTGGCATGCCAAATTGCTTCCAAGTAAGAATGACTGCCTTACCCCTACTCGGAGTACACATTATTATACTTTATTGATTATCTGTTTAATCGTTTAATGAAAAATCTGTAACTTTTTTCAATCTCTGTATCTTCAATCCAAATTTCATGGGAAGAGAAAAATACAAAATTTTTTGCAAACCTGGCATACCCAAAACAAATAACCATTATGCCATATGGGTTTATGTCTGGGTACAGAATTTTACAAATATATTTCAGATTCAAATGTACAAAAATATCAGACTAATGATATGTAGTTTCAGAGTAAACACTTCATTTTTCTTCTAAATGAGCATTCAGTTTATAGAAATGGAAAACTAATGTATTTTTCAGCTGCCAGAAACAATCTCCATGGTTTTCAGAGACCTTTGTTGATTATTTTTTAGCTGCATAATGTTTACATTATTCAAACCAAAAATACTGAAACGACGCATGTGTAGATGGTTTCGTACTTGCTTCTCTGTCTGCCTTTGAAATCCAGTTTCATGTTTAATCATAAAATCAAAGAGGAGCATCTCGATAAAACAGAGAACTGATCATAGGTGTCTCACTCACCAAATTCCTACTGAAAGGAGCTAAGAAAACAACACCAGTGTTAAAAAGAAGTACCTAGACATGGCACAAATTGGAGGACTTCCTCTGGATACTGTGTTGACCTGAGAACACCTGAGAAGAGAGAGGGGCAGCCGCAGCCTGAGGACAAGGAAAGGCAGCACAACCGGTGCCCCTCTGTGAGACCAATTTGGGAGGGTCAGCTGTGCAGTGGACACGGTCTTAAGGATAAGCCGTCCGGGAGGATAATCTTCAAAGCAAAGAAGGGATGAGAAAGGTAACTGTCCGACACGAAACAAGAAAGAGACAGCATCCGTCCATGGACCAGGAATTAAGACTCACAGACTAATGCAGGGGCCAGGAAAGCTGCCCTGGAGGAGCATTTTCACAAACCAGAGAAGGCGGCACACTCAAGTGGCTTTCCTGCTGGATGTAAACTCAGAACCCCAACACATCCAGCATAACAGTATGAGAGTGTGGAGAAATCCAACCATCAATGCTGTTTGGAGGAAAAAAAGCCTTAAACCAGAAAAGAACATCTCTCGGTTGCTGCTGAACTACAAAAAAGAACCCACGTTGGCTTCTCAAGTTGCCTCTTGATTTAGCCGTGGAAACTCAAGATGTTGGCAGGAGTGACCCATGGATAGATTTACCTTTTCCAAAAAAGCCAAGAAAGGCAGGTGAGCACATAAAAGAAACAAGAAAGACAGGTAAGATGAGACTGCTGCTAATAACATTCATCACCATGTAATGTTAGTTCTACTCCACACCTCGCCACACACCATACTCAGTACTTTATCTCTGTAATGAAATTCTACTTCTTGTTAGCTGTGTAAACTTAACATATGCTTTTAACCTATTTAGGTAGGTACGTCACCACCAATCCTTTGGCATTTGGGAAAATTAGCTTTGTGAATCCACTCAGACTTCCTTCCAAGTTCCAACAAGTTTGAAGAGTGTGCGTTCTCCAGTTGTATGTCACAAGGATACAGGCTCCCACTGAACACATTTCCGGAATCTTTCCATTTGTTTTCATTGAATGGCTTTCATTTGTTGAAATGAGGGTTACTTTTTTCAGTACATATTATAGATTCTTTCTTTGCTGTCAATATCCATCTTATTTATTGTGAAGCAATGAATTTGGTGCACACAAGTTCAGGACATTTTACATTCCTGGAAAATTATCTCCTTTAGTGACAGAACAACTTTTCCATGCCTGAAGGTCCCTTTATCCTAAAGCCTGTTGTGTCTGATTCATGAGGATATTTTAGAATGATTTTCCTCAGTGTTTATACAGTATATCTTTTAAAATTATTTTACTTTTAATCTTTTGGGACTTCCTCTTTTAGATCTTTTGTTGATAAATAACATACTGGGTTTTTTGTTTGTTTGTTTGTTTGTTTGTTTGTTTTTGTTTTTTGTTCAGGGGATCGAATTCATGACCTCACACTTGCCAGGCAGGTGCTGCACTACTGAGCTACAACTCCAGCCCCTGTTATATTTTTTTAGAAAAACCCAGTCTAAATTTTTTAACTTTTAGTTGACCATAACAGCCCATTTTCACTTATTGCAGTTTTAAAATTTACACTTATTTGAACAGTCTTAATATGTTAATGATCTTTCTCCCTTCTGTGGCATGTTAAATTTCTGGAATATCCTTTATTTTTTTCCTTCTCCAGTTTTTTTCCCTACCTTTCATCAAATTTAGAAATTCTGCTTTTAATTTCTGTCCCTTTATTGGTAATCCTTAAAAATTTAACATTAAATATTCAATTTTCAATGTCTAATATTAATAAATACCTATATTCTTCTTTCAAAGGACATGTAGACCTTAGAACCCTGTAACTGATCAGCACCTCTTAGATCTCCCCTGTTCTTATTATCTGTAATTTCCACCTTCTGTATAAGCCACCCACAGTAGACCATTTCCCAGGATGCACCACAGGGAATTATAAAGATGAAAAATAAGAAACAGAAGCTATGAGAGCAGTAGAGCAAAATGAGAAGGTTCAAAAATATCCCCAAATGCGTTACAGGCAAGAGTATCTAATAGGATGACAGCAAAAGCATGTAAGAGCAATAATAATTAGAGATACGACATTCCATATATTTCCAGAAGTGAAGGACAAAAATTCCAATCCATCTTAACTTGCTGAAACAGTACAGTGCCAAAAATGACAAGGAAATCTCAAAAGTAATCATAGGGAAAAACAGGTCATTTTAAAAGACATAACAATTAGTTGCCAGCAGATTTTTTTTTTTTAATCAAGCACAAGAGAAGCTAAAAAGCTAAAAACTTCAGACTGTTTAGTGGTCAATATCCCTCAATCTGTACCCAGATATGCCATTAATCAAGAGTGGAGATAAATAAAGAGCCTTTCAGATATAAAGAAGGTAAGAGTATTATACTTACTGATTTTCGTTAAAAGAATGACTAAGAGATTAGATTTTTCAAGATAATCTGGTATTACTTAGGTTACAAATTAAATCTGAAATCTCAATGGATTAAAAATGGGTTTTTCTTCTTTCTATAATTTTATCACTGGATAAATATAACCAAGTTTATTTATCTGCTTCCACAAAATCTCTAGTTTGCATCACTTTCACATTGAATCGACGGAAGAGAAACACAAATAAAATATTATTCAAGTGAATAACTTCTAGAATGTACCCTAGAATCTGCAACATGTACACACAGTGTCAGTGTAAAATATTTATTATCATTGCATTTTTATAATATCAAAAAACTGAAAGTCACCAGTAAGAAAATGAATAAAAGCTAATGGATACAATAGAATTCTACAGAGCAGAGGTCAACAAACCCCATCTGATTTACAAAAATCTAATATATTTACTTTATAACCTTATGAGGGAAAGTTTTCCAATCCTTCTGTATGAGCACTTAAAATGCATAATCTAGATAGATTTTAAAATGTAAAAACTGTAATGTGACAGAAAGAAAAAACAAGATTCAAAAGATATGTATAGTATGGTGCACTTTATTTGAATTAATTATAGTACACAACATAATGAAATAGGTACAAGTACAGTGGCACCTTGGTTTATGAACTTAATGTGCTTTCTCATTTTGAGGAAGATGCCTGGGTTGGTGTTTGTATAGGGAAGGTGGTCGTAGTCATCTTTGTGTAGGGAAGATGGCCATGGTTCTATTTGTCACCTAATACAGTTTGAGAATGGAAGCAAAATTTTGCCAACATTTTTGTTTGTGAACTGAATCATTTGCAAACAAAATTATTCCTGAACTGAGGCGTTACTGTGCATGTAAAATGAGGACAAAAACACAGAAGAAAAGATCTGCAGATGTCAGAACCCTGAGAGAGGACAGAATACGATGAACAGGGGAGGCTGCAAATGTTAATACAGTTATCAGCATTTATTGCCCACCCAAATCCAAATGTGATCACTTGTTATTATACATGTGAGCTAATGTATAACTATATTGGTCATTTTTCTCATTGCTGAGACAAAGTCGTTGACACCCACAATTTCAATGCAGAGAGATTTATTGGGCTCATGGTTTCAGGAAACTCGGTCCATAACTGGCTGGGTTCAATGCAGAGAAACATGATAAAAGGATGTCATGGAGCAAAACAATAGTTCACAGCAGGTAGGAATTAGAGGAGAGAAACAGTATCAGAGAAGAAGCCAGGGACCAGATATAGGTCCCAAGGTCACAACTCCGTGATCTACACAGACACACCCATAAATCTGCTTTATTAATCCCCTAAGGGGCTCTCAAACCAATGTAGTTGACAATCCAACTTAACTATTACCATAATTCAGAGTTTCAAAATTACAAAACAAAACAACAGTTAAAAAAGAAATGCCCCAGTAGGTAAACATGCCAAGAATGTGAGCAAAGCTAAGTAAATGTAGGAGAGAAGTATTTCCTGAACAAGAATCAAACACGCATTAATTTTAGGAATGAGAATCATTTTCAGCTGTGAGTAATACTTTAAGGTTGCATCTCTGTATGTCAAGACATGAGACAAGGACCCCTACAACTTTCCATCTGTCCCACTGTGCATCACATTCTTCACCTTCGTGTCTCTCCCCCTACCACCTCACACAAGGTAGAGTTTGAACTCTTGAAGAGCCACATCCATGTCTGGTTTCCACCTTTGCATCCCTAAAACTTGTCACCACCCCTAGGATCATCTGGCTATTTAATCTTCGTGGGTTGGAGTAAATGCAAGACGACATTCTCTGTGTTGTACTTAAAGTATTGATTTTAAAAACTGTCAGCTGTGCAGAAAAAAAGTACACAACAACCATCTGGTGCTTTTCATCCTTAAAAGTTTAGAACTCGGATGAACTCTCAAAGCAAACAGACTCAAGTAGAAAAATAGAAATACAATCTTCATTTCCCAGTATGGGAGCAAGTGTTAGGAGACATTTTAATGCCAAACGGGTCAATCAGGGTATAATTGCCTCTGATAGACACTCCAGAAATCAGACACATTCTTTACCTAGAGCTGAGTGGCACTTGAAAAGATGACAGCTTTCCCCACCTTTGAAAACATCAAAGACAATCAAAGCATCGACTCCCAACCTGGTCCTCACAATTGAACCCCCAGCCTACGAGTGTGGAATGAAGATAACAGTGAAAGGAAAGCTGTGTCCCACAGCTGAAAGGGAAGCCACAGGCAACACAAATCCCACTGATTCTCAGCAAGGCGCCTGCTGAAGTGACTCTCTAGTCAAACTCTGAGTGTTCCAACAACATCTGGATTCAGCAAGGCCAAGTGTAGGTTGGAGACATAAAGTGGGTTTGAGGCTGCTGCAAACTACCTTTGAGGATTCAAAGGAGACCTTTCCACCTCCATGTGGTCCCACTAAAGTCTCCTTTGGGTTAACAGTTTACAATGAAATGCCAACAGTACCTGGGAAAGGTAGCACTTTTTTCAGATAAAACATCGACACCTAATTAGAATTAATCCTAGCAGTTACAATGTCCAAAGCAGAGTCAAGAAACAAAAGTACTATTTATGAAATACTATCATGCCTTTTGATTGCTTGTGTGTGTTTTAGAAGGTTCTGCCATAGATAAACACATGTGCAGTTCCGTTAAGGGTAAGCAGGTTGGAACTGCAGGGTAGTTTGGGGCTCAGCGGTGGAGCCCTTGCCCAATAGGAACAAGACCCAAGTTCGATTCACAGCATTGATAAAATAAAGTTAGTCTGTGAACTTAATCTTACAGTTTGGCCTCTCCATTGTTGTCCAGAAAGAGCTCTTGCTATCTCCTTTTGGAAAAGATTTGTCAATGTATTTTTAATTTAACTTTTATTTTGAGATAGTTCTGGACTCACACACAGTGGTGAGAAATAATATAGAAACTCTACATACTCTTTATCCAGATTTCCCTAATGGCAAAATCTTGTAAACCTATAGGACACAATCATAACCAAGATTTGGTGTTTGTACCATGAAGAATGGGACATTCCTTCCCTGACAGATTTGTCTCCTGGCATGGCTCATTGCAGCCACACTCTTCCCTCCCGACTCTTCATTTCTGAAAATAACTCGTCTGTTCTCTGTTTCTACAGATTGTCCCTTTAACCATACTGTAAGTGAAATCTTAGTGTAAGATTTTGTTCTCTTTTCTCATTCCATATAATTCCTTCCAGATTTATCAAAAGTGTTGCTTGCATCAATAGCTTTAGGTTTTTATTGTTGAGCAACATTCTGTGGTATGAGATCTACCACAGTTTGTTTAAACTCTGATTCATTGAGGAGCTGGGTTGTTTCATTTTGGGGCTACTACAAACAGAGCTGTAATGAACTTTCATGTACAAGACTTTCTGTGACTGTACGTTTTCATTTTTCTTGGACTATTGCCCCAAAATGCAATCGCTGGGTTGTACAATAGATGCATGCTCAATTTTATAAGACATTGTCCAGCCATTTTGCAGAGCACCTACTCTATTTGACATTCCTCATGCCATAAATAGTGTCTCAGAGTGTTCTATGGAATACTCAAAGATCCATGCCCTTTAACCCAGGAGCCCTATGATGGGGAGACTACCCTAGGTCACAGCTTTAAAAATGTAAAGGCAAAAGATCAAAGTGCTTTAGGAGTCTACGGTTTGAATTCTATAGAAAGGCATGCAGGAAGTTAGAGCTTATTTTGTATTTAAGCCTAGGAGAAAACCAAGTTAAAATTGTATTTATGGAGAAGTATCACCAAGTAGAAAAACAACACATTGGCCTATGTTTCTCAGGCAACAATATTTCTAAGAAGCTTGTTTGTTTTGGACATATGGTCGAGTCCTCAGTACCACTGAGCAGACACACTCTCTAGGGAGAAAATAAGTCAGGAAGCCTCGGAAGGAAAACTGGGGGGTGGGGAGAAGTAGGAGACAATCAGGCCCAATTGACTCCTTAGACTGTTGGATGGGCCAAGGATCTCTGTGAGAAGGACTGGAGGTGGAAGAGTGTGAGCTCACCAAGGGAAGCAGGGCATGCGTGAGCCGTCCTCTGCTTCACAATTTAGGGGAGGTTCAGCTCCGGTGGGGGATTAGCAACTCCGTGTTCCTCGGGCAAAATTGAACCCAAAACAAAACCTTTCCAGAAATTACATTTTTTGAAGACTTTGAAAATAGTTTGGTTTTTTAGAAAACAAAAATAGTAGCCTTGTCAGCTAGCATCATGGGGGAAAGATCTTAATAACATTTCCTACATCTTTAAGGGCTGCAGAGTGTGCTGCTGTTATGTTTTGAAGAAAGCCAATATGCAGAAATCTGATGTAGTGACCACTGGGGCCATTCACAAGGTGTCTAGGGGACCATACTGCAGCAGTGTCAATCCAATCAAGTCTTAGCACACAATGCAGTCCACTTCAGAAAGATCACAAACAGGAAAGGATCCCTCAATTGAATCGGTTTCCTCTAGGATAACTGTTGTTTTATTCTAGGGAGAAATTCCCAACTCCACAACTCACTCAACAGAAAGAAGAGGAAGCTCTTGTAGAGACCCTGGCTTTGCAGCCAGGCCCATGGAGTGCTGAAGATGACAAAGGCGCTGTATTAGCCAGGTTTTGCCAGAGAAAACAGATATAACATGAGCTATATGAATGTATAAGAAATTACAGGGTTAGCTCGTGATGGTCAGGCGAGAGTCGGATGCGGAAACGTGCAGAGGGTGTCTGCACACCAGAGGCCGAAGGATTCAATCCAAGGTCTGGAGTTCACTGCAGTGTCCCATGTAAGTCTACACCAGCAGGCTGATGGGTCTGTGACAGAAAGCCAAAAGGTCTATGCTGGAAGGCTGATGAGTCTATGCCAGAAAGCTGAAGAGTCTATGCAGGAAGCCAACAGATGATGTCCAAGCTGAAGGTGAAGACTGGAGCTCCTCCACAGAATGGAATTGATTTGTCCTTCTTCCCTCACTTATATAGTATGCTGGCTCCGCCCCTGGTTGGGTGCAGCACTCACACCACTAATCCCAGCGCTAGACAATGAACCAATCACAAATACTAGATTCAGCCACCTCCCTGACTGTATGAGGCTTGGGGGCCACCTGGACACAAACCATAGGAGGCACTGATGACTCACCCCGTAGGATCCCAGGTGCCACCTCCTGGATGTGCATTTGCCCTGAAATCAGGAGAATCTGTAGCTCTCAGCATGTCATTCTGTTGGCTGGCTCTGGCAGCAACTAGGTCTACAGTGAAGCTGTGTGGAGGTCTGGTCCCTTCAAGCATCTTTGATTGCACATTTCCAACATTCCCTTCCAGAAGATAGGCTTCGACCAGCTGCTGCTGGTCTGGGGCATGCCTCTGGGCCAAGCAGGTGTGGACAGGGTAGGCAGTGAGGCCCAGACGTGGTCCTCTCCACTCTGTGCCGTCGCTGCTGTGCCTTCCCCTCCGTCATCCCTGGGAGGCTTCGTGCTGAGCCGCGACCCTGTGCTTGTCAAGAGTCCAAGGCAGATCGGGTTTCAATAGCAATTTGTTCAATGTTGATTTAATACCTATGTGGAAGAGAGGCAATGCCTTCTATATATCAAGACTATTTTTAGAAAAATTTGAAGTGTGCTTTGTGCCTTTAACAATTTAGAGCACACCGTCCTGGTACACTGTTTGTTCCTTCTCCATGATTAGCAGCATAACCAATCCCAATCAAATACCCCCACTTTCTAATCAGCAGACAAGAAAATAGTAATTTTGCTGAAAATTGGGCGGCATTTGTGAGTTCGAACCTCTGAGATGGAGCACATTGCTGTACGAGTGTCCTCTTTCTGAGACTACTTTTTGGTAGGGCGGAGGGAAGGGGGAACTGGAGGAGAGGAGAGTGTGCTTCGTGTGGCTGTTGGGGAGATTAAGGAACTGGTGAGAGAAATGCGACCCTCATGTGTCTACTTCGCATCAACCCTGTTGTGCCAACACTGTGCGTGTCCCCTTCAGTGACAGCAGCAGCACACCAGCCTAAAGGGGCCAAAGCTGCCAGAAACCAATTGGTTATGGTATTCAGTCTGAGACAAAAACCTCCAGCAGCTGTTTCTGTTGTTAGAAAGGCAATGGGAGGAAAAGACAAGGAAAAAAAATCGTTTGGAAAAAGCAGTTTGATTTATGCCTACAGAGACATCCAGTCAAGTCCTAAGTAACATTCATTAGCTTGTGGAATCCATTGTATTCTTCAGCTACTATGATGCTTTTCTGAACCCTGCACCAACTTCGGCTCACCTAGGAGACGGAATGTGAAGCAGGAGCAGGATGAAAGGCACTTTGCAAGAAATGTGGACAAGGAAATGGTCTGCGATTTAGCCATTCTTCGTTTTGTGTGGCTGGAAGCTCTAGCCTACTTACAAATAACAACCACAAAAAGAGTTTTAAACAAGCATTTTCTAGAGTGTTGATTTACCGGGGGAGGTAAAGAATAGTATTCTGCTGGATGATTTCTGCACCTATAAAATGGTAAGGTCATTTTTTTTTGCTAAAATGTCATGGTGAGATTTTTAAAATAGATTCCTGGTTTCAGTTTTAATAATGTTGAGGTTAAAGATAAGGGGGGAAAAGTATTTAATAAGGAGTATGCAGCAAATACATTGCTGTTTAAAGTGGACTACAGGAGTCTTTTATTAACAGCACAGCACATACCCTTGTTACTGTTAATATTTTTATAATCATTGTGTTTATAATTAAAAACAATCAGTTCATCAGCTCTAGGCTGATGAACGCTGCTTTGACCTTCCTGCTGAATTTCATGATGGTCTCTGGTGAGATTTGGAGGAGGCAGAGGGAATAAAGCGTGCGTGAGCTCCACAAGCCATTCAAAATTAAAACTCACGAGGCCTGCTCTGCAGTGGACTTTCCCCAGAGTGTCTCTCCAAACTCTTTTCTCTCCAACTGATCTTCACAGCCCAAAGTCCCCAGCAATCAGGATTATATCACGTGACCCTGAGAGGACCGGTGATGTAGATCAGTACCGGAAACAAGTGCCAGCTAGGGCAGGTCCTTTGCTCCTAGAACCTGGGCCAAGGTGGGAGAGTCTCGTCATAAAAGCTGAGGAGAATTTAGCCAGTGTCCACAAGCTTCCAGTTGCTCAGATTACCTTCATTCAGTGGGTATCTCAGCAACTTTCTGGTAAATTGCTTTTTTGGCCTAACATGAATGCATTCATCAAGATACTTTGTCATGAGAGAAACAATCAGTAGAGCGATTGGTTTCTTTTGCTGAAGATGCATGGGAGAAGCCCCAGGATCGGGGAGACTGAGAACACTGTAATTTTCTTTACTCTCTCTTCACCCTCAAGGAAGCAAAGGAGGCTGGAGAAACAGTTTGTCCCTGCCTCCTTCCTCTCTCCACCTGTTTCTCCTAGAACTGTCCAGATGTTTCCACCTTGGCCATTTCTGTGTCCTCAGCCATCTTCAATTTCAAGGAAGCATTGTTGCCATCGTTTCTTTACTGGACGGTATGGAAGGGCAGCCAATGGGGGAGTTTGGCAGGGTGGCAACTGGCTGTGTCCACCCCCGGACTTGAGTGGCTTTCCATTAACAGCCCAAGAATCCAAGCAGGGCACCCTCAGCCAAGAGGCCAGGGATCCTTCTGACTCTGAGCTCACATCCCGACACCTCCCTCTACCAAAGCCCCCAAAAAGGAGGAATTTGTGATTCAGCTTCAAGCCTTCCTTCTCTGGGAGACCACAGGGGCAGTTTCCAATGCTGAATAAGATGCCACAGGACTGTACAGATCTACCCTGTGCTCCACATCTCTGTTGCTTCTCCCCATTAAGGAGTTTCCATCCCTCCTGCTTTTCTCCTTCCCTCCCCTCCCCACGGTGGCCACGGCTGTCATGAGCTGCAGTATCATCATATCCAGTCATAGCTTTAAGATATATTTTCCATAAAGCCAATGCTCAATATAAATATATAGCATCACATCTCATATGATTCTTAAATATTCCACAAATGCTGTCAAATTGTGAGTGTAGCCCAGCAGCTCTCTCTGCTTTTCACTCAGCATGAAGTTTCTGAGTTGCATCCCTATTGGTAGACAAAGCAGCAGTTCATGCATATTTACCATGTCCTCTGCTATTGCTAGAATTAACCATCACTTCTGTACCTCCCCACCCACAGACTTGATTGTCGTTACTAACAATGCCAGAAGATACATATGTCGTAGGTTTAGATTCAAGTACTCTACCTAAATGTTGGCATAGGAGTCCATGGAGTAAAATGCACTGATGTCCTGGCATCTTTCACAGGATTTCTCTAAGCTGCTATCCACCTCCAGTTTAAGTCCTACCAGCTGCCTACTGGAGATCCGTTCTCCGAAACCTTCAGCCACTCTTCACATGAAGTGCTGGCATCCACTGTAAAGGGCGAGTGAGAAAGGGTATCTTTTTGTGGTTTTCATTTGCACAGTCTTAGTTACTACTGAGCATCTATGGATGGTTCTGTTTAATTTTCACCTGGGTTTCCTCCTATGCATAATCTCTTCATATCCCATATTTATTTTTACTGTCAGTTGTTCCTCTTGTCTTCCTTGTTACTAATAGGACCCCATTCTCTGTATTCTGAGCATTCCTCTTTATCAGTAGTACACACTATCAACAAGTAATCCCAGTGCCTGGCTTTGGCTTTGTTTAAGATATCTTGTATTTTACCATTATTTTCAATGTAAATGCAGTAGTTATTCATGGTTTCCTCTGTACCTTTTGTTCTTATTCAAAAAACATTGTCTCTTTTCAAAATTGTGAAATAGTCTACAATGTGCTGCATGAATTTACAGTTTCATGGTTTCACGTGCAAGTCTGTGGTCAATTTGGAATTTCCTCTGGGGTCTGAGGTAAGCAAGGATCTAACAGTGCATATTTCAAGTAGGTAGGCAGACACCACTTGCCCAGTCACTTCTCAACCTTGCTGACCCATATGTGAATTATGTGGTCTCTTTCTGGGGTCATTGTTTTGTGCTAGTCAATCTAATTCCTCAGGGGGTTATCACTTTAATATACAATAAATAATAAGAAAAGCTTTTTACCTTGATATTGACTATAATCATTTAAAAACAAAAATGTCATAATTTACTTGGGGTTTTACTATGTTAAGGAAGTATCCTTTTATTTTTAATTTGCTAGAAGATTTGGGGGGGTTTTGGTGTGAATTTTTTGTTTGTTTGTTTGTTTTTAGGGTTTTTGTCTTTTGGCAGGTCTTGTTATGTGGATCAGGCTGGCCTTGAACTAATTATATAGAGCAGGCTAGTCTCAAACGTATAGTCATCCCCTTGCCTCAGCCTTTCAAGTGCTGGAGTGATACGTGTGCACCACCACACCCAGCTGCAAGAATTTTTTTGTTATACTTTGATGCTGAATTTTGCGATATAATTTTATGTATTTATTGATGTGATTGTTCTTTGATCTGTAGATTTGTCAATATATGATAACAAATAGAAAGTGAGCAAATCACATGATTTAACTAAGCCGGAGTGTGCATGTATTCCGCTTGCTGATACTTAATTTTGGATTCTTTGTCTGGGCTCAAAAGTAAGACAGTATATCTCTGGCCAACACAGTGGCTAATTCCACCCTTCACATCTGCTGTTATGAAGCCAATTACTGTCGGGTGGCTCTCCTTTCTGTGCACATCTGCCCTTTCAAGTTTATGATACTTCAATAGGAGTGTGGTAAGGTCTCCCTGGGACAGACTTGCATCTCCTTCCTTGTGATTGGTTTTATCATCATGCACGATGAGCACTCAGTCTGGCTGAGCTGAGCGTGCCCCTTGGTGAGGCCCACTGTCTCCTCCTGGACAGGCCTCTCTTTAAGCAGGATGAAGACTATACCGGACACCCATTCCGCTAAGAACGTTCTCCTGAATTTCAACAAATGTTTGTTTCACACTAGCACTGACCAGCTGCTTAAAGTGAGACAGACGTTGATCTCAAAGCTTGGGATTCAATTTACACCCTCCAAGCCAAGCTGCAAATACATTGTAGACTCAGACCTTCAAGCAGGATTTTCAAATGCTGTGTGGAGAATAAAAAATAAATCATTGACCAAACCTATTAAAATAAATGTAGAAAACATAGTTTAGATTTCATCAAAAGATCTGAAAGAAAGGATGGCTTTGGTGACTCTTGTCTCAACATTGGATCACCTTGCAGATATTGTACAAGTCCTTAGTCATTTCTTGACCTGGATCGTATGGTGGAGGGAGGTTGATTGTAACAAAGTTTTGCAAACAGCGCACTAACTTCATTTGAAGTGTAGTCCTAGAATGCTTACAAAAGACACAATGCAAGGAGATCTGAAGAAAGAAGCTCTGTTAGGATAACCTGAATAAAAACTGTGACTCTAAACTAATAATTCTGATTCATCTAATGTGATTTATTATTAAATAGTACTAAGAATAGTTCCAAAGTGATCTGGAATAGTTGGAAAGGATTCCAATAGTACTCACTTATTTGTGCATTTTAGCAATATCTTTTTAAAAAATTTATTTCATTTTTTTTTACAATTATAGCCTATGACTAAAAGAAAACTGGGAAAGTGATCAAAGGTAATTAAAGCATTTCTAGGAAAAATTAGCTCTCATTGAAATTGTAGGCAAAGGACTCAATTGTGCCAGCCTACACTTCCATGAGATAAGACTGTTAGCCTTATCTTCAGCAGATAGTTGATGAAATTGTGTCCCGAAAAGGTATATCTACCTTGTGACCTAGGAATCTATGGGTTTTGCCTTATTTGGGGAAAGGATCTCAAAAGAAGATCCAACTGGATTATATAAGTGGGTCTTAACTCCAGTGACAAGCACCCTTACAAAAGACAAAACTGGAAATTCTGGACTCACCGAGAGGGGCGACCAGAGATTGGAGTGATAGAGTCACAAGCCAAGGAGCACCTGGAGTCACTAGGTGCTGGATGTGTCAGGAAGGGTCCTTCCCTAGAGCCTTCTGAGGGCACCACCCTGGCCGGAGCTTGATTTGGGGCCTCCGTCCATCAGTACAGTGAGAGAACAGATGTCTCTTCTTCGAAGTCACCAACTCTGCAGTCCCTTGTTCTGGCAGCCTCAGGAGCTGAACACAGGTCCTATCTCATTTCCAGTTTCATGGGTGACTCAAACCCAGGTAGAGCACAGACAGTTTCTGTTGGTAGAACATGAACAAAATCATGGCAAAACAAACCAAAATCCCTGTAGCTTAAATGATTGGGATGGCGTTACCAAGGAGACTTACAAAGAATATGCAGAATTTCAACCCAAAGGCAAAACCCAGAAGCCGCACAAACACAGGATGAGCCAACATGAAAACCTCTCCAGAAGCGGCGGCCTGACTTGTGACTTTTGTACTGAGGCAGCGCCTGGACCTAGGGGTGCTGCTGTGCTCTGACCAATCCAGACTTCTGTGCCACACTCGAGGACAGCGCACTGAGGAGGCACAGAGCAGTTCCCAGGGTGGGAAGATGACTCCAGCCTTGCTGGAAAACAGTAGCAGAATGTGAGAAGTTCCCTGGGAGAGCTCGTCTGTGAGCTGCCAGGGAAGGAGGTCCTGAAACCAGTGGCCACCGCGAGACAGCTCCACCTGAACATGGTGCGTCTGGGACAGCTACCCTTTTTGATGTTCACCAAGGGAACAGAAAACTATCCTAGGGGAGCTGAGTGGGTGCCCCGGAATCAGAAGGAATAAGGAGAAGGCAGGTGGTGGAGGACTCTGGGAATAGCCCCTCAGGAGAAACTCCTGGGCTCCCTAAGGCAGGAGCCTGATTCTTTACTTTTACCTTCAACAGAGGACTTGGAACATAGAGTTCTGTGCTAAACTGACTCTTTTCTGTAGCTTAATGTTCACTTTCTGTGTGATTAGGACACCAGTAAGAAACATAGTTTTATGCCCCTAGGACTAGGAATGTCCCTAGCATTAGACTCGGAACTTCAATTGGGCAATTTGTGTAATTGGCATGACTTAGGGAAGGATTATTTTTGTATTGTTTGACAAGTATTTCAGCTAGTATGTGATTTTAGTTTGGATACTATTTATCACTAACGTATATTTAGTAAGTGCTTACCGCACATGGAATATCTTCATGCCAGAAAATACGGCGGCAGATACTGCTACCCACTCCCCATGTGCCAGGCATTATCCAGGTGCCTCATTACCTCCTCCTGACAACCTGATGTTCTCATTTCCATTTTTCAGGTGAGGAAATAAAACCCTAAAATAATGGCATCTTCAGAAATAATTTTAATTGTTTCTGGAATAATGAAATGAATTGAAATAAAATGACATAAGAAAAAGTGAAGTAATTTGCTCAAATATGGTGGGGCAAAGCCACAGGAGGGATGGGAACTGACCCAGTCAATCAGGCTGCAGCTGGGCTGTGGCCTCCTAGCCAGGCCTCCACACCCAAGGTTGTACAAGGAGGACAAGAAGACACTACCTGTGTCTCGATGACATATCGCAGTCAGAGCTTCAACAGGACAAAAGTAGATATACAGTGACAGTTGCAATTTGCCATCTATAGTGGAGTTCGTGGTGCTAAAAGATGCATCATAAAGGGGTTCTTTGTAGTCAGAAGTCTGTGAAGGCTTCTCTTAGAAATGGACACTCAAGCTAGTACTTAAAAGCTGAGCTACTCAGTGGTGTACAGGAAGGGAGCCACCGGCACAGGTATTAGCTTAGCTTTTACGCAAAAACCAAGCATCTCCCAACCCTTGA
>RJWT010016198.1:0-19999 GCA_004365215.1 Cuniculus paca | reverse complement strand
TCTAATAGCCTCCTTTTTCTAGAAAATTTCCCTGGTTCATTGTGTTTCTGGTCCTTCTGTAGCATTTGTTATCTGGTTTACTTATTTGATGCTTTTCACCTATTGTGTTTTCAGGGACTAAATTCTATGTTTTCAATCATGCTGTACCTTTTTTTTTTTTTTGACTGTAGATGCTGCAGAATTTTCTGTGTTTGCTAATTTCAGAAGTAGTGAAGAAAATATGTCCAAGGCACAAAGAGTTCATGACTCTGACTCTCAAAAGGACCGAGCACCAAATTTGGGACTGGAACTTTTTATGAAAATCTTTTTATATTGCAGGAGAGCAATGGTAATGTAGTACTTTCATTTGCTCACGTAGCAGACATAGATTTCAGCCCATAAATCAGGCCTGTTAGATATGTCGTATTTTATGTATACATAATTTTAGTTTGGTCTTACCTTGTTACATTTAGTCTTGGCCACTTTGGATGTTTGCCTCCTGCCACGGTACTGAAGTCAAGTTGTCAGGGAGAAATGTCCTCCTTTGGTCATTTGCCATCCATCCACTCAGAGCCTGGGTGCCCTTTGTTCTCTCCATGAAGCTCCCGGGACTATGTGTACATCTCTGCTGCTTTCGTTTCACACATAGGATGTGGGCTTCTCTTGTGAGGTCAAAGGGTCCTCTCTGGGGTCTTGATGCCCCCATCACCTTCTCTGTATTCTAGCACAGGCTGAGATCATTCCAGGCTACAGAAAGTTCTGCCCTTGTCCCAGCTGCTTGCTTCTATTGACCGCTTATGTCTTTGCATGTCAATGCTTTTCTCTCTTTTTTTAAAATCTTATGTGAAGGATTGTTAAACGTGGAATTGGAATCAGTAGTAGTAATGAAATCTGGAAGGGGATATATTTTAAACCTCTCAAGAGGCAAGGAGAACGCTATCCTTTCTAGACAAGAAAAGAACACTTAAGCTTCCGTATCCTCCACGGAATGGGCAAAGTGATTTGACAAAATGTGGCGCAGACCCAAAGTATCACCCTTTGACTATGAATATGGAATCCTATTCTCTTTTTCACCAATTCTGTCCCAGGGGCCTGGAATTGCTAAGCCCTGTTCACCCATAGAACTGAGCTCTTCATATTCCTGCTCTTTTCAGCTCATCCCTGCGTTTTCTTAAAAGTATGGAATTTCTTCCCTGCTCAGCCTCGTCAGCCCTCAGCCTTCTCTCCTTTGTGCTTGCTCGTCTCTAAGCCTCAAGCGCACCTCTCTTCCCAACACCTCCATCACCCCCCTGACTTCTTCAGTTCGGCATTTAGGTCCCTGCTCCGATCTTGGTGTGCAAACCCTACTGTGCTGCTTAGTAGATGATGGTCACAGGCTTGTTAGCACATGCTCTGCTTCCTCTCTGAGTAGACTATAATGCACAACTGCGTCCCAGGAGTAATTGTTAGAATCTAATGGAATAATGCAAGTTAATATCTTACCACATATAAACCTACCATGTGGCATGTAATAAGTGGTGTTATTTTTATTACTGACAGATAAGATTTTCAGAAAGCTAAAAAAGTTTTTCTGAGATCTGTAACTTTTGGTACTTGGGGGGCCTTTTGTATGTCGTGTCATAGGTTCTTGCCCATCGAGGGGGCTACTGGACTCTGCTTCAGAACTGCTGTCGGACCCTCTGGAACTTCACTCAGGAGCTGCAGATACTTCTTAATCAGACAGTGGATTTGTACAAGACATTTCCTGTGAGCCATGATGGTTTCCTCTGTATCTCTGTCTTACCATTCTATTTGGGAGCAGAATTACTTATTGACATGTTAGTACAACTACAAAATACCAATTCTGTTCAGGTAAGAACACATTGGTGATCACTTTTGTGGTATTAGGAATATTTTTCCATGTAGCATGGAGCAAGCAGAAATTAGTAATTTTCTTGAGTTCCCATTAGGGATGTATGTGTGTGTGTGTGTGTATATATATATATTTGCCATTATTATTTTGTTCACAGTGCATAACTTGCATAAATGCTAAAAATATTAAGATATTAAAAATTATTTTAGTTTGATCATTGCATTTGTTAAAGAGAAACGAAAGTAAAATATCAAGCTCAACTCCTAAGTTAAGTACCTCTTGTGCATTAAATCTACATAACAATCATTTTGACAGATAAAGAAACACTCTTTGGCAGATTCCAAGAGAGATAATACAGATTACTAGTCAATCTTTTTTTTTTTTTTGCAGCACCGGGGATTGAACTCATGACCTTGCGCTTGCTGGGCAGGTGCTTAGACCGCTGAGCTAGATCCCCAGCCCTACTAGTTAATCTTTATTCCATTCTTTTATCTATCTCTGTCCTTTTACTCCAGCTCTACTAGAATTTGCAGACATTTAAAATGTACTACTCTATTGTTTAAAGTACAGAAATGACATAGAAACAATACAGATATGAAATATCCTTAACACCAAAAATTAGTAAACATATAACACATTGAACCATGAAGTTTATAATATTTCTGCATGAAAATATAGGACAATAGCACAAGAGACGGAAAGAGTAAATTAAATAACTCAATGAACAAATCATCCAAAAAAACTTACCTTTTTTAAAAGGGGTAATAGACTTAATAAAACATTATTCAAAAGAAAGCATAAATGGCCAAAAGATATACTAAAAAGCTCAGTATCACTATTTATCAGTGATAAATCCATCACTAAATGCAAATCAAAACCATATTGAGACAGCACTTCAGTTAGAATAGACATCATCAGAAAGACAAAAGGTAGCAAGTGCTGGCAAGGACGCGAGGAAGGGCAGCTCTTAGACACTGCTGGCGGAACTGTACATGAATACAGCCGTTATGGAAAACAATTCACAGGAAATATGTTCAGCTATACTAACTTGCCTCTAAAATTTTGTCTTAATTTCATCACCCTGTACTTTGTGAACTGTAGCCTCCGTTAAGATTTTGTCCACAGGTTTGGTTTTGCAGTGCCAGGGAGGGGCAGTGATCCCCAGCCTAACACAGGGCCGTTCAGATGAAGCCTGCACAGGGCCAGAGGTGCGGGAAGGGGGAGCTTAGTGTCTTTGTCCCTGTCTGCTCTCAAGGGCCTCCGTTTATGTTCAGCTGTCTGATCGCTCCCCTAAAAAGACAAATTTAAAATATACTGTAGACGAGCGAGCTTGAGCAGCTTCCTGGCTGCTGAGCACACTGACTCATCAGCAGGGTGCTGTGTGCTGAGTCTCCAGGGAGAGGACAGGGAAACTGTCTGGGACTCTCAGGACTCACCCCGGAGGCCTCTTCCTGTGGCTGTTTTCCAAGTCGTATATTTATAATCAAGCTGTGAGCGCTGCACACAAAGGCTTCCAGTGAGTTCTGAGGTCCTTCTGGGGAGTCCCCCCTCCGGATGTGTTATGGTTCCCCTGAATTCATAGCTGGTCAGTCAGAGGAGCAAGTAACCCTGAGACCTGTGGCTGGGCAGCCCTTGCATCCATGGTGTGGACAGTGACTCGGGGCAGCGTCAGGGCTAGAGTGTGGCACACCCCAGAGGATGGATGTGGAGCACAAGTGCACATGTGTGTGCCCCAGCATGGGTCACAGGCAAGGCCGAAACCTGAGGTTTAATAAAACGTCGAAGAGTGTGCTCTTGGTGACTACAGAACTAAGTTACACCCACATTACCACATGTATGGAAAACAATCTCCGAGTGTCAGGAAATTAAACTGTGCGATTTTTAAATAACCCATAAGTTAAAGAACAAGACACAAAAGGAGTTAGAAAATACTTAAAGCTGATGGCAGAATGTCAATGTTTATGGAATTTGAATAGAGCTGTGCAGAGGAGAAGAGGTAAAGCTTTAAATGCTTAATAGAAAAGAAGACAGTGTCTACCTATAGAGCTAGAAAAAGAAGAAATTAACTTCAGTGTAAGTACAAAGAAGAAAGAGTACCAGAAAAAATTTTTAAAAATGGTAAGCAGAAACCAGTTAGATATAAAGCAAAACAAAAAGAAACCCAAAGGAAAAAATTAAGTCAAAAATTAAACCTTTAGAAGGCTGGGGATGTAGCTCAGCAGCACAGTGCCTGCCTGGCAAGTGCGAGGTCGTGAGTTCAATCCCTGGTACCGAAGGAAAAAAAAAATTAAACCTTTATAAAGGATTATTAAAACTGGAATACTGCTAAGGAATAATGATGAAAAACAAAAATAAAAAAGCACAAATTTCTGATGTTGCTAGGTGTGGTGACTCAGGCCTATAATCCCAGCACTTGGGAGACTGAGGCCGGAGGATCGATGCAAGTTTGAGGCCAGCCTGCCCTACATAGTGAGACCCTGTCTCAAAGAGAAAACAAAAAACAAAAACAAAACAAAAAACAAGAACAAAATGAACACTTTCCAAAAAACAAAACAAAACACAACAAATTCCTGATATTGCTAATGAAAAAAAAATATGACTACAGATCCTTTAGATAGTAAAAGAAAAATAAGGGAATACTATGATCAATTTTTACTAACGACTTTGAAAACTTAGAAGAAATGGGTACACTTATTGGAAAGTACAGCTTAACAAATCTGATGCAAGAAGAACTAGAAAATATGACTCACCCCTACATGTACTAAAGAAAGCAAATTCATAGGAACCTTCACATAAAGAAAGTTTCAAACCCAGAATATTTCCTTGGGGAATTTGAGCAAACATACTTGGAAGAAATAAAATGTCTTACATCAACTTTTTTCAGAGACCACTTTTACTTTATTTAACAGAGATATTGACAAGAAAGGAATCGGCCAATATCTCTCATGAACATACACAGAACGCTTAATGAAATGTTAGCAAATCAATCCCCAAAATATGCAGATAATGATCTAATATACAAAAATATAAAAATATGCAACTGGTGATCAGTTAAGGTTTATTCAGGAAATGTAAGGTTGAGATTTAAAAAGCAAACGGTGTAATTCACTGTATTAACAAGGTAAAGGAGAAAATTCATAAGGCCAGTGAGACAAATACAATAGAAGCATTCTAAAAATTCAGTGCCCATTGTGAAAAACTCAGCAAACTAGGAATAGATGACATCTTTCTTGGGAGAGGCGGGGAAATGTTGATCTGTGTGTACTAAGTCACAGGAGCGGGAAGCTCTGTATACTATTGCACAGTGTGTGGATTATAGATAGCAATAGAGTGCTGTGCATTTCAAAGGGCTCCATGAAATGGGTTTGAAAGTTTTCACTGTTTTAAGTGTTTGAGGAGATCAAAATATTTAATGTGATTTAAAAATTATGCAGTGTATACATGTGCGAAACATGATATGGTACCCCATTAATATGTACAACTTTTATGTTTTTGTGTGTCAGTTAAAAATTAAATTAAAAAGAAATAAGCCGGGCGTGGTGGCTCATGTCTGTAATCCCAGCACTCAGGAGGCTGAGACAGGCGGATCGTTGTGAGTTCGAGACCAGCCTGGGCTACAAAGTGAGCTCAAGGCCAGCCTGAATGCCATAGTGAGACCCTGTCTCAAAAACAGGGCTGGGGATCTAGCTCAGCGGTCTAAGTGCCTGCCTGGCAAGCGCAAGGTCGTGAATTCAATCCCCGGTGCCGCAGGAAAAAAAAAAAAAAGAAATCGACTTTTTCAACCTAATAAACAGTAGTATCTCCAGGTAACAGTGCACTTGTTAATGGCAGATACTAAATTCTTCCTCCTAAGATTTGGAACAGAGTGAGGATATCTGCTCATTCTGCTTTTTTTGTCCAACATTGTGCTAGAGTTCCTGGCCAGTATGTTAAGACAAACTAAAGAAACAAAAGGAACACAGATGAGAAAGGAATGAATAAAACTGTTTTTATTTGTGAACATATAGCAAATCCTCACTCTTCCCTCAGGGCTCTACTAAACAACTATTAGAACTAATAAAGCAGGGTATAAGATCAATATTCAAAACTTAGATTTCCATATACTGGCAGAAAGCAATTAGAAAGTGAAAATTTAAACATAATTATATTTAAAATATCATCCAAAGTATATATCTAGGAATATATCTAATGAAGCTTGCACAGGGTTTTCACATTAAAAACTTTAACACATTACTTAAAAAAACTAAAAAGAGACAGAACCTATAGATTTAGAAGACTTAAGAACCCAGGAAATTGCAATGTTTGGGCCTTATTTTGATCCCATTTTGACCTAAAACACTCAAAAAAAATAAATTTACAAGATAATAAGGGAAATGAGAACACTATTTAGTGGCTAGTCAATAAAGATTTTATAGGATTTTTGCTAATCTCTTTCTCAGTAAGATTATAATACTATGGTTATATTTTTATAAAACTAATTCATACATTTTTGGTGAAATATGTTGCAATATTTTTAGTTTGATTTAATGTAATGTCTGGGATATAATTCAAAATAATACAGTAAATGTGTATGTCCCAAGAGTTGGTCATCATTGAAGCTGGTGGTGGATGCCCTGGGGCTCATTATATTCCTTTCCTTCCTTTTGAAAGATGTTAGAAATTTTTTTAATACGAAGTTTTAAAGAATTACAAATGGCCCATACTAAATCTTCAAAATTTTACAGTCTATCCATGACTATGCCAGAAATCTCAATTTCCATGTGCTACTTTGAAACTCAAAATTTTTTTTTTTTCTGAATGCTTTTAGGTAAATGTTACTAAAATTAGGAAGTCAGTAGTAATACTCTTTCTTCCTCTCTTGAATTGGGATCGGTTGAGAGCTGGGTGCTGAGTAGGACAGTTGGAGGTAAAATATCAGCTCTGCTATTGATGAACTCTGTATTGTAAGAAGTGGTCACCACAGAGGATTCCCTATCCTTCATCCTGGAAAAGAATTTACTACATGGCACGGGCATGTCTAACAGATAGCAGAAACCCCTCTTCTTCAAGGATAGAGTGGGACAAAGAAATGTCCCTGTGGGATCTTGTGGGCAGGCAGAGCAATTGCCCAGGAAGGGTCAGTTGAGATAGGTGTGATCTCTTGCACACTCACCAAGAGGAGTGAGTGAAAGACAGGGGCACCTCCACTTGGAGGCCTTGGGTCAAAGATGTGGAGGGAGCCCCCATGCAGACCGTGATGCTCCTGGAGGTCTCCTGTGGAGCTGGTGGCCTAGGGATTGAGTTCATAGTATCAGTAAAAGGTCAGCGAACTTTGTAAAGCATATCCAGTGGGCAGGGCACTATGCTAGGAACAGGTGCTACAGCTGTTGGTCAGCCCTGTACAGCCCAGCCTCAGGTATGCAGTTGTATTTCACAGATCTTTTAACTTCAAGGATTATGAATCTTAGCATTTACTGTTGTTGATCGTTTCTCTGGCCCTTAATGGTATCGCCAGAATAGGATAGGCTGGACTTGAGTTGCTCAGCTGTTTTGGGCTATAGACTGACCCTCACTTAGATGGAGCTAAAAAGCTTTGCTTTTGTCTCGAAAATTTTTAGAATAGATAAATACGTCAGGGATGCATGGGAAATGAATGCAATATTACAGTGAAAACAGCAGCTACTAGTTTCAGTAACTCAGGTGAAAAGAGGGTTTAGAAGACTTCTTCCACGGGTTTGACTTGTATCTAGGAAGTGGATATAAATTATGCACATTAGTCAATGTAATCAAATTGTTAGGGAATTTCATTATTTATATATACTAGAACTTGTTTTTCCTAAATGTTCTCCCATACTGGTTTAATACTATTACATAAATGGATAGCAACTCTATATAAAGTATAGACCCCAGCCTATGCTTTCTAATAAAGTAAACATTAGCTGTATGTGGTTATTTAAACTTAAGCTCAAAATACTTAAAATTAAAGAAAATTAAAAATTCAGTTGCACTAATCCCATTCCAAATACCTTGTGGCCATATGTGTCTAGTGACCATGTGGAACTATTATCAAACAGCACAAATACAGCACATTTTCATTGTCTTAGAAAATTCTATTGGGCAACAACACCTAAATTATCAAGCTTTGGTTTGCAGAATAAAAACATGCTTAACATTTTCTTTTTTGTTCCATTCTTTTTCATGCTGTAATATCCGTTTTTCAGAAAAAATAGCTAGTAAAGTCAGAAATCACACAAATTGTTTTTTAACATGCCATTTGCAGTCTGTCGAAGACAAAGGAGAATTCAGTGTTCCAAGCTGTTACGGGAATATCAAATATGATAACGGCGGCTCCAGCCTTAGTTTTGAGGATCCTTTGGATGATGTTAATGTGGTTGATTTGAAATGGATCCATGACTTTGTGCTAAAATCACTGGAAGTTTTATATCAAGTGGAAAAATGGGAAACTTTAGTGTCACTTGCCATTCAATTCAATACGATTTCACAGTAAGTATTGCTGTCATTACAAGTAAGAGGCTTCAGTGCACAGAAAGTCTTTTAGCTAATGTTTGCCTTTTCTTTAATTCTTTACTCCTGCTAGTGAGAGATACACAGAACAGGTGACACCACTCCTGGTATATGCCCAGCGTCAGCTTCTTCTGAGAATACAGAAGCTCAAGGGCCCAGATGTTACCCAACAACCTTGTGCAAGGTATGAGGCTGAATATGGAGAGAAGGTAAGTTCAGCTCTTTTATTCATGCAGTTGTGCATTTCTTATTAGTGTGCAAATATAAAAAAAAGATTTAGGAATCTGAAAAGTGTTATTTTCACTTAGGCATTTATCATTCAAATCATCCGACGTTGTTGAGCGCTTACTACTACCAGTGTTTTCCAGGCACAGAGTAAATAGTAATTATTAAGTCCTTGTTTACCAGTAGCTTATAGTTGGCTCAGGGCTGACTTACCATTAGGCCACATAGAACATAGAATTGGGACAGTGCCTAGAGCCCACGATACTTTTAGGGGTCCACTATGAAGGTTTCAATTGCTTTTCAAATAAGAAGAAAGTAACATGTAGGTTAAAGAAAATGTTTTAATTTTTACAATTAACAGTTTTATACTCATGCCAAAACAATCATAAAATACAATGTTTAATGTTTTTTTAAACAGAGACATAGGTCCACAAAGGCAAAAGTGCCCAGCTTGAATCAGATAGAGAAAAGAGGCAAATTAATATTCCCACTATTCTAACAAAAATGTAATGACCGCCTGATCAGAGCCAATGCATAGGGCCCCACAGTCTTTGTCCTGCCCAGGGGTCCCTGGCATACATGGGCTGGAATCCAGTCCCTGCTGTGGGCTTGCAGTGCCACCTCCATCCATTTGCTGCCTCTTCTGGCCCACTGGGTTCCTTGCCTGCTGTGCGTTCTCTGTGGCGAGAACACAGTTGAGTTCCTGCTTCATGGAGTTTACTTGCAGAGGTTGAGATGGAGTCAGGTAAGAAACATGTAAGCAGGTAAATGGAAAGCTTTGTAGTCATCATAAGTTCTCTAAAGAGAATCAAATAGATCAGTAGGATATAGGTTTCCTGGGGCAAGAGGTGGAAAGTTTAGCAAGACCTCTTGGGGAGGGCGCTGCCTACCGAGAAGGGGCAGCCATACAGTGGTCTGAGGAAGGAGCTCCCCAGCCCCAGGGGAGAGCAAGGGCAGCAGTCCTGAGATGGGACAGCAAGAAGGTCTGCATGGCTGGGATGGAGCCGAGACAGGACCCGTCCAAAGCAGCACTGTGCCTTCTGGCTTTCATTGCTGCGACTTCCCCTTCTCCCCAGGGTCTTGGTGTTAGTGTACCCTGAGACTCTGCTCTTGGACCTCCTGTCTTCTTATCCATGTGCTCTCCCTCAGGAAGTAAATTCAGCCTGTGGCTTTAGGTGCATCTTTATGACAACTGTCAGTTTCATCTCCACTCTGGACCTTTCTCCTGAGTGTTCTGTTGGAACATCTCATACGTCCCTCTGTCAGTGAGGCTTCAGCTGGAGAAGCAGAATTAGCAGGACAGCTCTCTGCCTCCGTGGGTTTCAGTCTCTGGATTTATTGCAAAGAATCAACTTACATGATTGTGAGTGCTGACTAAGCAAGTCCAAGGAGAGGCTGTCAGCAGGAGCTCGCGGGCATGGACAGAAGCTGTTATCCACAGGCAGACCATGAAGAGAGAGCAGTTGTAGGTCTGATCACCGCTTGGTGTTTGGAGCCCTGGAGACGGCTGGTGTGATTAGGACAGGCCCACTGAGGGTAATCTCCCCACTTACACTCAGTTCATTAAGAACTTTAATTAGCACCTGCAAAAGCCTTTCACAGCAGTGCCTGGCTAAGTGTTTGGTGGGGAAACAGGGATTGAGTGTGGACATGCTGCAAAATGGATGCTTCCCTCCCTTTCTTTCTCATAGCTTAGCTTTAGTCAAGTTGATTTGATCTGTGAAAAGCCAGCATGCTACCTAGTCAGCACCATCTATCTCTTCGAGGTGAATACACTTTTCAAATTTAGCGTGTCTCTAAGAAGCCTGTCCTTAGAGAAGTCTGTCTCTAAGAAGCTCTCCTCCTCCATTGCTGACAGCCTCCTTCTTCCAGCAGCTGCGGTCAGGCACCTGGAAGACCTCCCTGACTCCTCTCTTGTTTCTTGCCATACTTCAGATTAGTTTCCAAATCTTCTGCCCTCAAAATGCAGTCAGAACCTGACCCTTTCTCACTGCTGCCATCCCTCTGAGCCGACCATTTTTTTATCTGCCCAGGTTAATTACCCTGCAGCCCTATCTAAGCTGGAGTCTGTTCTTTCTGCAGCAGACAGAAGGACTCTTAAAAACCCAAGCTAGATCAGGCCACGGTGCTCATGGTGTCTCTCCCCACCAACTTACAGTATCGTGAACATACTTGTCATGGCCTGAATAGCACACACCTAACTCACTTAAGCCACACACACCCTGTGGCCTCCAGTGACTCATGTCCTGGGACTCCCTAGTTTCAACTGCATGGTTTAACTTAACCGTTCTTTAAGGTGTGTCTGCCTCAAGGTCTCTGTTTTTGCTGTCGCCCCTGTTTGGAATACCCCTCATCCCCCCGTACACACTGGTTTTCCTCTATCGTTTTCACATTTCATTATAATTCTCACCATATGTTGCCTTCATGCTGAGGCCTTTCCTCACTGACCTGTTTGAAGTTATATGTGCCTTTGTTCTATTTGCTACTATAGCAATTATAATTCTTTAATATACTGTAAATATACTTCACTGTTTTATTTTTCTTCTTCCATTAGAATACATTCCATAAAAAGTGGGAATGTTTGCTATTTTTTTCTCTGATGAGTTATTCCTTCAGTATTTGGCATATAATGGTGCTCAATAAAGATTTGTTTAATAAGTTGGAGAGGTAGGGAGGAGTAAGTCAGCTAAAGCCTTATTAGACTGTGGGAAGGAATTTAGATTTTATTAGTCTGTTTATATCTCATTATGGAAAATAAAAAAAGGAAAATAAAGAATTATCTGCTTGAGAAAGAGGGTGATAGGTTTAAGGAATTGGGTTGGAGAAATGGAGAGAAGAGAGTTCCATACTCTTTAAAAGATTTGCTTTTGTCTAAAAATTTTCTGTTTTCAAGTATTTTACAACTTGAGGACTCCAATATCTACTAGAAAATAACTTCTGCAGAGGAAATTAGTTTTGTGAAACTATCTGGGAAGTTAAAATTGCCTTAATTATGAGTAGGCTGGAAAATCCTGCCACTGCAGGAGCAGGCGATATTTTCAATATGTTTCAACTTACATAATGGAAGATATATTTAGACTTGCGAATTTATGGAATACCAGGAAATCATATTCTAATTGCTCTGTATAATTTGCCTAATGCTCTTCCAGCTGTGCTATACACAAGGAATATGAAGAATTACATGGCCACGTTTTCCCCCTAAAGTTCTCATGATTGAACGCTGTCAGCTTTTATTTGTAGCATTGTTTTGTTTCTCTTCATCTTGACAGATGAAAAAAATGAGATAAATATTTTAAGTAAGCCAAACTTTTTAACTCTAAATAACTGACTACGTAATATTTGTTTTCATCTTTTTCTTAAGATCACCTGCCGAAATTTCATGGGGAAGCAGCTGAAGATTGATTCTCCGCCCAGTGTCGTAGTGGAGGCAGGAAGCGCTGCAGATTTACTAAAAATGCTCATCTGTTCAGGTCAGAAGCAATTTTAGATCGAACCTGAATTTTCTTTAAATGAAGCTATGCCATTATGTTCGGCACACCAAATCTTCCATGATTAAAATATTTGTAAGAGCTCTTTTGCAGATTTATTTGAAAATAATCCATTTGGTATTTATCACCTTCCGTTGCTATGCGTATCAGTTATGGAGAATTAAAACACATTTTCAAAAGTTTAATCTGTAAGTTAAAGAAGGGAAATGAAAGAAAAGAAACAGGCGCATTGGTGGGAAAAAGTAAAGATGGAAAAGTCTGTTTTGCGTGTTTTCCCCTGTTTCATCTCACTTGGGAACTCCTGGCTGTTTGAACTTCTGCTATTTCCTGTGTTTGGTCTTGAGTCTCATAAAGGCTGCCGTTTCCATAATTAGTACACTGTAGATCATTCCGCGGGCTTGCTCACGGCTAACACGGTGCGCTTTTAACGAGTGTGCAGGGGGTGATTTGGAAATGTCATGACCTGTTTGCTTTTTAGTGGATAATCCCTTTCAGAATGCTTTTGTCAGTGTGACTTGAAGAAATGAGGCTATAGAACAAAATGAAAACGTAAATGATGCCCCCTCTGTATTACACTTTTCTGACTTAGGAAGAAAATGTAAATCTTCTCTTTGAAGTGTTAGAAGTCTTCCATGTGTGTATTAATTTTATGTGAGTATGTGTGTATGTATGTAATGATGCATTTCATTCACTCAGTCTCTTATTGAGGCAGTCAACCAGCCTGTCACTTGTCCAGCAAACATTTACTATTGTTTTACGTGTACAGTCCATTGAAAGAGTTCAGTAAATGTATCAGAGATTATAATATGCATTATTGTTACTGTTGCTATAAACAGTAATGATTAACATCTAGCACCTGCTTTTCAAAGACAGCAGAAAAGCAAAAATCTGAGTTTGGAAATGTAGGCAGGCATTTGATAATATGGTGTCTTAGAGGTCAGATGAAAGAGGTTCAACCTTACCTGGAGAGCGGAGGGCTGCTAGTGAAAAGGACTTAAAGAAGGAAGTGAGATGACAATAGTTCTTTTTTTTTTTTTTTGAATGAATACAGTTCTTTTAAAAACAGAAAAAGAATGAAAATGATGATACAGAATTTCAAAACAAAATCCTAGGAGATTAACACTGGTTAATATACTGTATATTGTTATCTTCAAAGTAGTTGTTCAGATTACCAGACATAAGCATAAAAGATGATCAATCGAACAATGAAAATACAAATTGTTCTTTTTGATGAACAGAGATTAGTAGTATAGTTATCAATCCTGTGTATATATATATATATATATTTTTTTCTCATTCTTTTCTCCTTTTCCCTATCCAGGTTGTTTTTTTCCTTTTGAGCACTTTCTTTCCTTTTCCCTTTCACAATATCTATTATACATTTTGGATCTTATTTACTCTTTTAGTTTTTTACACTAGAGAGACTATATGATGTTCACACATGTGAGTCTGATTTATTTCATTTATGAGTATGGTCTCAAGTTGCATCCATTTACCTGTAAAAGTTTATCCTTCTTTATAGCCAAGTGATACTCCACTGTATAAAAATACCACATCTTTTTTATCCATTGCACGGTTGTTGGGCATTTGGGTTGTTTCCAAGATTTAGCTATTACAAATTGTGCTAAACATGGGTGCAATAGTTATGTTCTGGAAAGAACCTGGAAAGGAGCCTGCGTGGAAGCAGGAGAGTGACTGTTTTCAACTCATATGTGAAAGTAGATAGGACCAAGGCTTGGGACTGGGTGGTGAGAACAGAGGAGGGCACAGGTACTAAGGAAAGGCAGAGGAGGGCCCTAGGATGTACTCTGGACTGGTTGGGTGTTAAGGATGGGTGGGAAAGGAAGTTCAGAGTCTTGGTTTTTTAGACGGATCATGATGCCTTCACACAGGCAGGGAAATCCAAGGGAGGGTGGGTTTGAAGAAAAGCTTGCTTTGGAGTGACAGAGTTTGCCTGGATAGTAACAGAGTGGATCTGTCTGCGCTCACTTGGGTATACCCAGGAGGCCTCAGCAGAGAGCTTTCTTGGAGACCTGTACCTTAGTCATCAGTATGTTGGTGGTGGTTGAAGCCAGGGACTTGGCTGAGGTCACCTCGGGGTAACCTCCTGAATGGCTCCCACACTTTGGAAATTGTACCAATCAAAACAGACCAGGCTGTAGAACAGTAACAAATAAGCTCCAGGTCTTATCACACCCGGAAAAGACTTTCTTGCTCACGCTGCCGTGTTCAGTGACGTTGAGCACTTGGCAGCTGCTCATCGGGATGGAACGTCCACCTCGTCTCAGCCTCGTCGCGTTTGGAAGGCAGGAGCAGAACGCCAGCGCTGCCTCTGGGGGCGCTCTACTGAGAGGCTTGGCCGGAAAGGTTCGGGCTAGCCTTGTGAGACCACACACGCGTGTGCTCACGTGCGTTTGCATTCTGCTGAGGGCCACGCGTGGGTTCTCTTATTTAATTACTGTGACAACTCTGGTGAAAGAACTGCACACCAGGCCCTCACACGCATGCATGACTATCAGCTTATAACCACCTAATGAGGCAGGTTTATTGTCTCCATTTTTCCAGCGAGATAAAGAGGTGGGAAATCGTGTACTAGCTCATGAAGCTACTGCTAGAAAATGACGCATGTCACATCTGACATTTCATTGCCCAAAGTTGCATGGCCGTGTAAGAGGCAGGAAAGTGTGTTCCCAGGACTCTGTGCTGGGGCGAAGAGGTACCACCCCTAACAGCTGTCATGGGAGCAAACAGAGGAAGAGCAGAATGTGAACGAGGTGGGACACGGCCGGAGAGGAGCGACACACAATAGATAAGAGTGGGACATGCAAGGCCAAGGCAAAGAGAGTTTTCAGGAAGAGTAATGGTCAGTGGTCAGAGAGGTCATACAATGAGGACAGGCATTTGACAAATGGGTGGGGACTCTCACTGCTTTTTGCTGTGACAGAGCTGAGCCTTGCTCTAGCTGTTTCCCGTTCTTGAGTTGCTCTTCTAGATGTCTGACTACAAACTCACCTCCTTTAAGACTTTATTATGCACGTGTCTTCAGCAAGGCTGACCCTGACCATTCTATGTAAAACTGCTACCTCCCAGTTTTCTCTTGCCTCTTCTGCTCTGTGTTTTTTTGACTCTGAAGCACTTCTCACCATCTGTATAAGTTACAATTTTTTTTGTATTTATTGATTACTAATCCGTTCCCCCTGGTACAGTGTAAGCCTGATGAGTGCAAAGGACCACGGCTTTGTTCATGAATACAATCCTCAGCGTCTGGTGCATAGCAGGAATTTAGCACCATTTGCTGAATGAATGACTTTGTGACCTTGGAAATAACCCTGAGAAGAGTGGGGGTACTGAACTGGACCTACAGAGTCACTGGGTAGAGAATTGCCTTGCAGGGGGCTTCGTAGTGACAAGAAAGAGGGAGAGCTGCAGAAGCTAGAGGGAAAGGGGAGCTCACGGGTCCTGGGGGAAGTCCCGGAAGGTCCTTTGCTTTGTTGGGTGTGTTTTCAGTGGAAGAAAAAGAGCATATTTGTATATTAAATGGGAAGAGGCAGTAGAGAAGGAGAGCTTAGAGATAGGAGAGGAGGATTTTTGATAGAATAAGGACCTTGAGGAGAAAAAAGACAGAGACTGAAGCACAGGGGATTAGCTTCATACAGAAGGGTAGGACTCTCCTGCTAAGGCTTAAAGGAAGTAGGAAGAAAGGAAGGAAAGGAAGAAGGAAGGAAGACTGGACCTGGAGCTGGAAGCTGGTGGGTGGACAGGGTAGAAGGTGAAGGAGTTCTCACTGGGGGCAGGAGGATTTCTTACGGAAGCAGGGAGTTGGAAACACAGCTAAGGGTGTGCCAGGGCAGGAACTTTCAAGAGGAATGTGAGAGAGAGCAGTGGGCACCAAGGGAAACAGAGGGGAAGGAGGGCTGGAGAGCAGAGTTCAGTTGAGCGCAGCCAGTGAACATGAGTTTGCAGGTTTCACCGCTAGTGCGAAATCAAAGGAGCCCCTCCTCTTCAGTGTAAACAACAACAGAACCACCCGTAAGCAGTCAGGCCAGGCTACTAGTTGTGATCAAAGACTGTGATTCTTCTGGGGTGTGCTCTTCTTTTTATTTTGATCCTGCCCGTGGAACCTCAGGGGTTTCTTTGTTTTACGATCCATGACTAAAAAGAGTTGCTACAAATGTGAGAAAATGTGTTAAAAAATAGTTGTTATCAAAAGGATGAGTGACATTAAGAGGAAAAGAGAAGAGTACCTAGCAGAGCTCTAGCCCTGGGTACCAGGAGGTGTTTGCTGATGATAGCGCCATCTGTCAGAAAAACACGTTGCTTGTCTCTTGGAAAAGCCACACCTGGAAAGGCAGGGTGGGGAGGCAGGATAGAGAGGGAAGGGAGGTGCGGTCGGTACAGAGTGAGCCTTTGGGCTGATTCTCAACTGTTGGCAGAATGATAGTCAGTTGGAGCCACGATTAGAGCAGTAATATTGAAGAGAAGACTTTGGAAAATACTGTAATGATGTTAGCAATATTGCGCTGCAACTATATTTAGATTCTTTAATTTTTAGTTTTAGGTGGTAGTATTACTACATTCATATTACAGATGGAAAAAATTAAACATTATTTGCAACTAGTGGGGTTGTGATTCAGACCCTGGTCTGTCTAATTTCTCCGTACCTGAGTGTTGCACTGGGCTACCCGGCCTGTTCTCCATAGCTGCCTCCCAAGTTAGAATTGTCTCTAAATTCACAGCACTCAAGAAATAATTGGCTATATTTCAGTGGTCCTAGGAGACAGGCACTTATTCTGACTTATTGTGATAGTCTGGTAATTTTTAGGTGTCTCTGCATCTAATTATAGATTTTACATTGAACTGTTAAAATCTTGGCTTCTAATTTGTAGCTGTTTATTGGACCCTTGGACCTCTGCAACTAGAAGCATCTTTTGACTTTTGCTTTTTTGGGTTTATTTGGCAAATTTTGAAGATGCTGAATTTTTTCAGTGTACTGAACTCAGGTCATTACCATATTTATAGGTGTGTTGGGTTTTATGTGTGTCACCATAATGTGTTTGAAATTCTTTTATAAGACTGAGTATACTCATGATGGCTTCTGGGCAAGATTGCCACTGTAGAACCTCCTAGATTTTCTGTTGGTATAAGGGCATCTGGTGGTAATGCTTGATATGTTTAATTCTTCACAACAGATATTGTAATGCCCTAGTGCCTAGGAACATTTGGTGTTCTCATTATTTAACAGCATCCTATTCTCCCTTCAACTATTTAATAATGCATATGTAATTTGATATAGTCTCGATAGGATTTGGAAAAGTGAGAATACCTCATTTTATAGATTATTCTTGTATAGATGAGTAACTTGCTTGCTTATTAAGCTCTGTAGGGGAGATATGGCTATGCCTTTTATTAGAACTGTTTTTTCCATTCTATCTGGGATCTCTTCCTTGAGTTTTGACCTTTCTGGTATTTAAATTCTCTGTCAGGGTTATTCAGTTCTCAGGTGTGTTTTATTAGTGTCTCTGGGCATTTGGATTGATCTAAACAATTGTGTAGAAAGCAGCACCACATTTCAAATCACTCCATGAGCTCCTTCCTTGGTGGACCCAACTCTCAGGAGTCATTGCCTTTTCAGTTTTCATTTCTACACTGGTTCAATAAAACATGTAACAACCCCCCTTACTTATTTCAGACTGTACTGTTAGTGCCTTTGGAGTCGCTTCTTGATTATCATCTATGGAAATTTTCAGAGGAACCCCTTGGGAGAAGAATAAGGGCGCCAAAGCTAATGATACTTGCTTGTTGCTTTGCATCATTTATCTGATGCAGACAGCCACAAACCATGGGCAGAACCCTAATTAGATTACCAGGAAAAAAGGAGAAAAAGAAATATAGTTGAGGAAAAACGCAAAGTGGAGTTATTTATCAGCAGATCTTTGATGATGATTTTATTGTGTTTTTATTATGAATAACATTGGTTGTGGTTTTTCCCCTCTCCTTCTCCCTTTCCCTTACCTTCGTCCTCTCTCTCCTCCCCTCTCCCTTCTCTTTACCCTCCCTCTCCCCTTCTCCTTCTAGATGATATTTGGAATTGAAGCTAGGGACTTTGTCCTGAGCTGCAATCCTCAGATCTTGTTTTATTTTTTATTTTGAGACAAGATCTTTCTAAATTGCTCAGGCTGGGCTGTAACTTGAGATCCTTCTGCCTCAGTCTCCCCGAGTGCTGGAATCCCAGGCGTGCACTACCATGCCTAGCTCGTTTTTTGGGTTTCTACTCTATAACATAAACATTGTGAAAGCAGGTATTGTGTCTGTTTTGTTTGTTTTTTATTTCCTCCATGCCTGGCATAGTGGTTTGTATCTGTGAGTGATCAACTCTTGAGAACTCCTATTGCTTAGCAATGGGATGCATTCTTAGGCACTTTTGTCATTTTGGGGACATCAGAGTGTATTTACAGAAACTAAGATAGCTGTGAGTCAGTAGGTGATGTAACCTTGTGAGACCACCATCATAAAGTCTATCATTGACCAAAATAAATGTGGCACATGCCTGAATTTTAACAATACATGACTAGCATGTGTAACAGGAGCCTCCATCTATTGTTTACTCTACAGCAGGTGTATGCCAGAGACTTCACACATGTTTAAATAACAGCCCCCGAAGTAAATATCATCATCTCAATTTTAACAGCTATGTAAAACTAAAGCTTGGATATTATTATTACAATGTAGGAATTTCCAGCTTTCCCCCCTCCCCTTTGCTTGTTGCTCTGGGCCGAATGTCTGTGGCTTCTCAGAATTCATATGCTGACATTCTAACCCTCAATGTGACACTTTCAGGACATGGGGTCTTTGGAGAGGATTTAGGTCATGGGCATGGAACCCTCATGAATGCGATTAGCGCTATCAGCCCCGCCTGGACAGAGAAGAAAAAGCACCGGAGCACGGCTGCTGTCCGCAGCTGCGAAGACACAGAGATAACCGAAACCAGAGCTTGCGAAAGGAGGCGAACAAGCAACTGCTCTACGCAGCTGCACCTGCAAGATACAGATGTCACCAAGACTCCCAGCTCCCCTAGACCCACTCCTCCCTGCCATGCCCCCACCTCAGTGCCTTCTCTAGAGCCTGGCCACGTTGGCACCTTGACCTGAGACTTCCAGCCACCAGATCTGTGAGAAATAAACTGCTGTTCATAAGCCGTCCAGCCTATAGTGATTGCTTATAGCAGCCTACTTGTTTATCTTCTATCCCTGATCTCACTCTCTAAGGAGAGGAAGACTAAAAAACCCAAGTTCATGAATTCTTGCAAGAAAAATATGAGAAATCTACAGTCTTCCGGGCATTGTGCATGGGGGCAGGTGTGGAGAGCAGGGGCCGTGTCTCACTTGGAATCACGTAGGCCTGGGCAGGGTTTAGAGGAGAGGGGCACTGTCACGGTAGCAATTGAGATGGACCCGTAGGAGAGATCCTTAATAAAGCTCGTCCCAGCCATTCATTTATTTAACAAACACTTGCTGAGCACACACCACGTGGCAGGTTCTGCCGTGGACACCAGGGATATGGCAGGGGGCAGCGTGTATAAAATCCCTGCCATCGTGGAAGTTTTTCATTTTATCGGGGGGAGCCAGCCAATAGACAAGTAAAACCACTCTGTAAAAAGATTGAGTGCTTCACAGATAAGAGAAGTTTTGAAGAGGGCAAGCTGTAGTTTTAAGCAAGGTGATAAGGAAGTCTTCACTCAGAAGATAACAGGTAAGCAGTAACCTCAAGGTGTTGAGTGGAAGACATAGGGAATCTGAGGGGAGAATGTTCTAGACCACACGAACCATGGCTGCCAAGACTGTAGAGCAGGAGTGTGCCTGTTGTGGGAGGGAGCGAGGGAGAGAACAGTGAGGAGTGGACCAAGCAGTCATGGGGAGCCAGTTCATGGAGGACCCTATGGGTTGCTTTAAGG
>RJWT010016197.1:0-20004 GCA_004365215.1 Cuniculus paca | reverse complement strand
AGGGAGGGTCTCTCTGAAGAGACAGACTTTAAATCTGACCCAAAGTCAGATGCGGATAGGTGAGATGCAGATAGGTGCAGACAGGACAAAGATTGCAGCAGAGACCAGCTGCCTGCCAGTGATCAAGACCCCAAGGGGGCTGGGGCAGAGAGCAACTCAGTGGGGGGGGGGGCGGTGAGGAGGCAGAAATCAGATAAGCAAAATTTTTTAAACAGAGTACAGTTTGTATTTTATTCTGAGTGTGATATGAAATCATTAAATATTTAATAGGGAAGTACTAGCATGTGATCTATGTTTTTTAAAATGTCACTCTGGCTTTTGGATATAGAGAAGCTCCAACATCAGAATTAGAGACACTAGTGAGAGAGAAGGATATTGCTATGGTTCAAGAAAGAGGTACTGTAAGAGATTTGGATAAAGGGGCAGTGGATATGGCAACATTTGAGATACACTGATAATGGTAATAGAAGGGCAGACTTTTTACTGTGTGAAGCTTTTAAATACATGAATATGTCAAACTGCTTGCAGACCAGAGTCCATGTCCTTTGCTAGTCACATCCTTTTCCATGGAATGAAAACTCATTAGATCAAACATTGCTCTGAATAAACGGGTTCTGTAAAATTGCACATGGTATTTGCTTTTTATAGTTTGTTTTAATGGAATTTGACCCACATCTAAAACTTACTTAGTAGCCCAGGCATATTTTAAAGTGTTTTACTTTTATTTCGTGTTGTCTGAAAATTTTGTATTGCTAGATTGGGAAAGCAAGTATCTTTTAGTAAAATGAGTAGTTAATGCAACAGAGCAACTTGCTGTCTGTAGCAACTTTTAAAATAAGCATAGATGTCTTTCACTACATAAATTTGATGAGGCATGTCTAAAGTACAGGCTAGCAAGGATGGGAACATTTTGAATACAATGATATCACACTAACACATATCAATCACAATGTAGCAAAGGGAATTATTTTCTTTTTGTTTTATTTATTTATTTTTATTTTAAAAAGCAAAACATAAAAAAGGATAAATACAGAATTTTCAAAACAAAACAAAACAACAGTAAGAAATTAACACTGGCTAATACATTCCATATTGTTATTTTAGAAGTAGCTGTTCAGGTTACAAGATATAGGCATAAAAAATGATCAATGATAGTACAAACTGTTCTTTTTGATGAACAGAGATTAGTAGTATAGTTATCTTGCACACATATACATACATACAGTTATATGTGTAAACCTACACACATATAATCTTTTCCTTTCTTCCATTTCTCCTTTTCCCTATCCCAGTTGTTCTTTCCTTTTGAGCACTGTCTTTCCCTTTCATTATTACAATGTCTATTGTACACTTTGGATCTTATTACTCTTTCAGTTTTTTATTATTATTATTTTTCACACTAGGGAGACAATATGATATTTACAAATGTGAATCTGATTTATTTCACTTATGAGTGTAGTCTCAAGTTGCCTCCACTTACCTATAAAAGCCTCAAGATTATCTTTTTTATAGCTGAGTAATATTCCATTGTATAAAAATACATCTTTTTTATCCATTCTGTGGTTGATGGGCATTTGGGTTATTTCCAGGATTCGGCTATTACAAATTGTGCTGCTATAAACAAGGGTGCACATATATCACTGTGGTATGATGTTTTTAATTCTTTTGCGAAGATACCCACAAAATTTAACAATTTTTAAGAAATTTAGCAAAACCACTATACCTACAAAATTTAACAATTTTTAAGAAATTTAGCAAAACCACTATACTGTTTGGAACATTACTCTAAAAAGAGAATACTTTGTTTACTCTGGGTAAAACTGAAAGGTACGTAGGATAATATTCTAACATACAAGAATGTCAAAATAGTTAAAAATTATGTTTACTACAGGTAATAAAATAAGATGGCACAGTTGAATTTACTTTTGATTAATCACAAATCATTTTAAAGAAACATGTAACAGATTTTGAAAAACAGGTATTATGAGGAAGTACATTGGATTATTAAAGACAGTATCATTGAAATATTATTCACAAACTTTGTTCCTCAAAGTTGTTTGCTACTTATTTTTATCAAGAGTAGAACAATAGTTACATATTGACTGTTCTATCTCCTTTTAAAATTCCATTCATTTTTTGGTAAAGATTTCACCTATTTTTGTAGTTTCACTATGTATTAAAATTTGGTTTTCTTTGTAGAGAATACATCTAATGTCTGTCAATGAGGAATGTTACTTGTTCTCGGCTTCATGAAATATTTAACAGCACTAACTTGCATAAACAACACCTCGTTAAACACACCATTAGTGTGAGCACATCAGTAGAACGCAGAAAATGCACGGGTGTGTTGTCTCACTTGTCCAGGCTCCATAAACTTGTTTTTATTTCAAAAACTTCTTACCAGTAAGATAGTTAAAAGGTAATTAAACAGTTCCTACAAGGTTCTCATGGCACGGTTTCAGCCATTTTCAATCTACGGCTTGTAGGAAATTGACATTTTTCCTTCCATATTTGGAAAGCTCGAAGCATTCTAAAAAGAGAAACCCTTAAAATGAGAAACATCTATGTGTTTATAACAGAAGTTGTAATATAACTGAAATTTTTTCTCAAGAATTTTACGAGTTGTTTGGGGAAATTCCTAGCTTTCTTTGACGCGTTTCTGGCATCTGCGCCAGGATATGAATGTGGCATAGCCCCAGGGGGTCAGGGGCGTGGGACATCACTGGACAAGCCTGGAGGACGCATCAGCAGGGACCGTCCAGTTCACTCCCCTGCGGGCACAGGCGGAACCCTGGCCCTCTCCGCGCCGCAGCCAGGGGCGGCCGGGTCTGGTCCTCGCAGGTCTCCCGTGTTCAGTGCAGCTCGCTCCCTGGTGGTGAGGGACAGCAAATGAAATGATGTGTGTGCAGGAGCACTCCAGAGAGGCTGACTGCTGGGAGCCGTGAAAGCACAGCGGTCTTACTTATTTTGACCCCACGTAACTGGGTCTTTATGGGTGCAGAAAGGCTTGTAGGTGAATCTTTGTAACCGAGGTATGTGCACGTCTGTGTACAGGCACGCTCGGTTTCCAGACCTAGGCAAGAAGTCCCGCACCTCACACTCGCTCCCCAACGCGTCGCCGCGCCCAGCCTGTCTGTCCCACTGTTGAGGGACCCCGCGTCCAGCCCCGACTCGCCCAAGCCGAAGGGCTGCGGACGAGGGGAGGCGGAGGCGTGCGGACGCGCTGCCCTCCTGCCCCCTCCTCCGCGCCCTCCCCGGCCCGGCCGGTGTCCCCCAAGCACCCAAAAGTTGGCGTGGAGCCCTGGCCCGGGAGCCGGACTGGGTCGCCGACCGCAGCGCGCGGAGCACGGTCCAAGCGTCGCCTCCCCGGGCGTCCACCCCGTCCGGCTCCTCCCGCCGCCGCGCGCCGCGCAGCCCCCGCGCCGCGACCCGGAGCGGGGGGCGGGGGCCGGCGCGTCAGCGTCCCCGGGCGCGCGAGAGGCGCCCAGGCAGGGGCGGGCGCAAAGGGGCGGGGGCCGCCGGCGCCCTGGCGGAGCGGGAAGTTGTCCTTAAAAACAAACCCCGCCAGCCCGCGTGGAGCAGCCGCCTCGCCCGCGCAGCATGTGGACGTGCGCGCCGGCTCCCCCAGGTGCGCTGCCGCCGCCGCCGCCGCCGCCGTCCCCGCAGCCGCTCGGCGCAGGAGCCCGGCTCGCGGCCGGAGCAGAAGCCGGAGCCGGAGCTGGAGCGGGAGCGGGAGCGGGAGCCGGAGCCGGAGCCGGAGCCCGAGCCTGGGCAGGAGCCCGAGCCAGCGCGGGGGCCGAGGCGCGCGCCGCAGCCGGGCCGCTGCAGCCGAGCGTCGCGGAGGGGCGGGCGCGGGCGCCGCTGCCGGCCGGAGCGCGGTGTGCATCGCCGGGGCGGCGCGCCTGCTGAGGAGTGGAGGCAGCGCTTCCCGCCGACCCACATGGCTTGTTACCTGGTCATCAGCTCGAGACACCTCAGCAATGGGCACTACCGGGGCATTAAAGGAGTCTTCCGAGGCCCGCTCTGCAAGAACGGATCGCCCTCTCCGGTAATGTGCGCGCTCACCCTCGCACGCGGGGCTCAGAGTCCCACCGAGATGGGGAGCCGGCGCGGGGCAGTGGGTGGGTGCAGTGCTTGCCAGGCGCGGTCTTGGCCGTCGGTGTATTGTGTCTGTTTATCCCGTTCACCGACGGCTCCCCAGCCCGGGGTGTGTTTACGTGCGCGTTTTCTGCACGGTCCTGGGGACCTGTAGTTCGCTGGACGCAGCGTCCACCGAGTGCGGTGGACCGTAGAGCTGAGAAGGTAGCTCCTCTGGCTGTAGGCGACTTGAGGAATCCTCTGATTTGGGCAGTGTGGAAAGTTTGAGTGGCGCTTTATAATGTGCGGTTGTGAAGTCGTCTCTTGCGATTAGTTTTACTGCTGTTACTTTCAGTAAATAAACTCCAAGGACTTTGCTTCCGACCCTTGGTAAAAGGAAAGGTATTGGTTGTCAAAACTTGATCAAATCTACTGCTTAACCGTGTAGGTTCCTTAAGGGGAAAGAAAAGGGTTCCCTTGTGAAAATCTGAACTGGATTGTTTTTGTATTATATGCAAAGGTATCAACATGCAATTCAAATGACTTCTATTTAACTTTGTAAACTACTCCATCTGGTTATCCTCTGACTTACTGAAATACTTTTTTTATAAAATTCTTTTTTTCCAGAATCTAAATCAAGTACATTAATGGTTTATTCCTTGGTACTATAAACTATTATTTTTTAGGGTGCAGATGTTTCAAGAACTTGCATGTATGTGTGTGTGTATGTGTGTGTGTTTACATCCATAACTGGATGCATTTTTTAGACTATTAGTGACTAAGTATCCAAAGTTAATGAGCAACTTTGCTCGTCTAATGTAGAAGACACTAGTCTCTCAGCCTGTGTGACATAAAAAGGAAAACCTTAATTAGCCTGTTTTTTGTTTGTTTTTTTTCTGCTGTAGTGTAATACTTCATTAGCGTGAATTACTCAGAACTGCGACATATAATAATTTTGATTAAGCAGTATGTATGATTTGCATGGCAAATCTAAAATCAGAAAGAAAATAAAATCAGAAAATGTTACAAGTACTCTGAGCTATCACTGGGGTTCCTTATGACAAACTACTCCTTCACATGCCTTTATGCACCGTTGCGAGGCTGTCCCCAACTAAATAGTAATGAGTCAGAAGTGCTAGATGAATAAAACCGCTCTGTATAGTCTCCTTAGAATGAAGCTTGCAGGGTCATCAGGGACATGGAAAGAAGTTGCAGTTGGATGAAGCTCACGTTCCATCCTTCTGAGCAGCAGGTCTGCATCTTACCTGTCTCTACAGATTTTCAGGATTGGAGTTTCGCAGTCTCAGCAAACCACGCACAGAGTTTAACAATCCAGTGTCAGGAGAATCTTCCTTCTGGCAAGTTTAAATCCTTCAAATACCTGCTTGTGCTTATTTCCTACTGTAAACCTAGAATGTTCTCATTTTCTCTCAGGTATTGTTTTCCAGCACTTTGATAATCTCTGTGGCTGTCTCCACAGCCATGTGGAAATCTCAATTGGATAATGTGTTGAAATGTGTATGTTTTAATAATTCTTGAGGTGAAGGGAGAAATACTTCCCAATTCCCACACTGTATTTAAATTCGTTAAGAGTACAGTGCTAATCTTTCAAAATCTCTGGAGTTTAGAGAGGATGTTTTTGTCCCTTGGTGAGGAGGTGACCTTGCTCCATCCCTCTGGTCCCTCATCTCCCCGCTGCCTGACTGACCCCCAGACAGGCTGTGTGAGGAGGCAGCCTGCATCCACATGGCTGTGCTGGCTGACCAGACATGTGGACACCCCACACCTATAGGACACAGTGTTTATTTACTACTAGGCTGATTGGTTCGAAGGTACTAATCCATTACTTTGTTATCAAGGCTCTTAATGTAGACTCACTAGATGGTGCCTGCCAATTTTTTTACATGTGAGTGTACTTAGATTACATATGCAGCATTTAAAGATACCCAGATTACTCTCTAAACCAATTTGATTTATCTTGTCTTCTTTTATGTTTTACAATGGAATTTGTATGGCTTTTTCAGGGCTTGAATAGTTTTTTATATGAAGTGAGCCTTGTGGGAATAAATGATTTTCATTTATTCTCTGTCCTTGCTAGGTTCTTCAGATGAATCTTCTACAAGCTGAGATTCTCTTCCCATTGAATAACACTTACAGTCTTTCTCCCTCACTTGACTTCCTGGTGTTGATGAATATTTATTTGCCTTTATTTATACAGATCTATGTATTCGTATTCAGCAATAACCCCCAGTTAAATTCAGGGTGACATGAATTTATTGATCTCACCTCTCATAAACATGAAGCTCACTGGTCATGTAGTCACTAAATATTATCTGTTTTTCTTAAAAAATATAACTATTCAAATTTAGTTAACACTTAAAGTTTAGTGCCTGAAATGGTCTAAACTTGGCCTCTATGTAAAAAAACCAGTTCTTTCCACTCTGTAGGACTCAGCTTATCTAGAACTGTAGTTTGGTTTACTATCAGTTGATTTAAAGTAATTTGCACTACCTTTTCCAGTACTTCAACTTTTGTTCTTATTCTTTTAATCCAAATGTCTTTTCTATTTTATAGTACACTCTTCAGTTTTAATGGAGCTGCTTAAAGTAGTATAGTCTTAATAGTCAATAAAACACATTATTTAGGCTGAGGATTTAGCTCAGCAGCATAAGTGCCTGCCTGGCAAGTATGAGGTCCTGAGTTCGATCCCCAGTATCAAAAAAAACCCAAAACAAAACAACAACAACAAAAAACCCCACAATTATTGAGTAATACTATTTTGTATTCTGTTATAGATGTAAGAAAAGCTTCATTTTTGATATAGTTTATTTTATAGTTGTTTTATAAATATACCTGAAGAGTATAGATTTGACATTTCCCTGTCATATAGATATGCCTTCCGTTATATATTAAAGTTAAAATATTTCTATAAATCAAGTATCTGTAAAATCTTTGATGAATCAAGTATCTGTAAAATCTGAACATGTGATATTGAGAGAGAATGAGTGTATTTACATATATTTTTATTTCAAAAGTTTCATTTAGAAAACATACTGAATTCTTATAAGGATGCATCCTTGTAACAAATACTTCATGGGATACATCAGAAACACAGTATTTTACCCCCAAACAATACTCCCTGATAAGTTAACTGAAAACCCTAGAGTGAAATTCCACTTTTATCTTTAAAGTGAAAACCTAGAAATATCTTATCATCACATCTCTATTCTTTGTAGAGACTGTGTATGAAAAATAGCACATTGTGTTTTCATCTTAATTAAAATGTGAGTAATTGATTTGAGATGGTTTCTTTTGCTTTAAATCCGGAGACAGATTAAAAAAAAAATAAAAGAAAAAATGAGAGGGTATTGTATAATGGCTAATAGTGAGAGTCTATACTTTAAAAAGCAAGTGTATTTTACTACATTTTAGAATTTTTATCTGCTGCCCTTTCTCTACTCTAAAATAATAAGACTGCATCATGACTTTAAAAATCAGTATGAGAGGTTCATAATCCCAAACACTATAAAAAGATAGATGGAGGTATACACAGATGACTTGTTATCTGTGATCGAGTTATCTAAATCTTATATTTTAGTCTCTTACCATCAAATATGTATAGTAACACTTTGAAAACAGGAGTATTCATTAAGGAAAAAACTCTAGAGATTTTTTTTGTCAACTTTTAAACTCTTCTGTCACCATGTTTGAACAGTAAAATAATAATTTTCTCTGTATAACATCAAAAATATGTTTGAGTTGATTCTTATTTTATGTAATCTAAACTGTAATCTCAAATTTACATTCGTATAAGTATGGTTTGTTATAGTTTATATGTCGTTAATAGTAAGACTATCATATACTGATTAAATATTAATGATCATGGTTGCATATTTTATCTTATATAGTTTATTATCACACTTTTACAGATTAGATGATATTTTTTATGAAGTGCTCACCTCTGAGTGTACTGTGGTCAGACATCTAGGAATATCTGTTTCTGAGAATGCCTGTTATATTCCTTTTAATAGATTGCATGTGAAGGAAATTCTTAGGATTGTCATCTGAGTCTTACAGAAGGGTCCTTTGTTTTTTTGTTTTTTTTCAGTTTTAATGTCTCGTGATCTTACCTTAGTTACATATTTGACTAAATTACCTAAGAGGAGGAGGTGGTATATAAATACATGAACAAGTCTTTTATTTTATTTTCATTTTTATTTTTTGTCTTTTTGAGACAGGGTCTTGCTATGCAGTTCAGGCTGACCTTGGGCTCACTTTGTAGGCCAGGCTGGTCTCGAACTCTCAACGATCCTTCTCCTTCAGCCTCCTGAGTGCTTCTGGGATTACAGAAGTGTGCCACCACTCCCAGCTATGAGCAAGTCTTTTGAAGGACCAGAAATCCTATAGTATTATATATACTCTCTTTGAGTTACAAATGTGCATCCATAAGTGAAAGAAGTTCTAACAAAGAAGAATTACTTGGAAGGTGCAGCGATGTGGTGAGCTTTGTAGATGGGGAAGAGTTCGGTGACCCTGGGCAGACGCACCTTAACAGGCGTCCTCTGCCTGTTGGATTCATGGATCCCTATTGCTCTCTTCCTAATTGAAACTTCAGATACTTTGATCAGAAAAGTGCAGCTGCCACCCTGAAACATATTTTGTTTTTTATATCCTTCATCACATTAAGCGACCATCTCATGTTCCTTCAGCCCCCTTTTCTCTCTGCTAGCACGCATGCTACCTAGAAAGCATCAGCCTTCTAGGAGTGGGATGAATTTGTTTTATGAGACTGCAGAAAATTCACATCATAAGAAGAATCAAATGAATATTTGAGTGCTGTAATTTGTGACTTTTATTAGATTAATCATGTGACATTTGCTTCAGAGTTAAAATTTGGTGAATCGTGTTCCTTGACTTGTTTCTTTTAGATAAAAAAATTAAGATGAACTCTATTTGAAGTTTATGCTTTGTAATTTGGAAATGAAATGAATACAAAGTATGTTGTCATCATGTGTGTACTGAATGGGCATAGTTTCCCAGATAGAACTTAACCATTTCTGTTTTTAAAAGAATTAGTGTTGTTGCTGAAATATTTGTTCCACCATGTATGTGCTGTAAATTCATACAGTATTTTTCATGCATTAAGTATTAACACAGTTTGAAATGTCAGCTAGGCTGAAGGCATTGTTAGAACCAAGGAACAAGCAGAGTAGTGTATACCATATATCAAACAACGCTATCAAATACATTTAAATAGGTTTGACCACAGTGCATGTTGTCATTATAGTATACTGTTTAGTATACTTCTGTATATTTTGAAGAAAATAAATAAATATCAAATAATGCTACCTTGCTTAGAAATATCTTTGGCTGTAGCAAACTTATAACAAATATAGTTTCTCGTGAAATTTCACTCTACTCTTATAAAATAATGTCCCATAGCCTTTTGTACATTTGGAAATGGGGCTTATTTAGTGGATAAAGTCTATAAATAGAAATTAAGTGTTTGGTATATTTTCATGAAAATGTATAGTTATGATGATAATAATACCAATCCTCAAGTTACAATGTCTCTTACTTACTGAACTTAAAAGCAGTTTTTTGTTTCATTTTGTTTTGAGACAAGGTTTCACTATGTAATCCTGACTGGCCTTGAGCTTGCTTATGTAGTCCAGGCTGACCTGGAACTCATGGTGATCTTCCTGCCTCAGCCTCCCAAGTATTAGGAATGCAGGTGTGTGCCACCTTGCCTGGCATTTGAAAACAAATTTTATAAAGATGAATTACTTTTAGTTTAGATGGGATTCTGAGTTGTTACTAAGTTTGGCTTGTTGAAGACAGAAAATGAAAAAGAATATATATATATATATATTTATATATATATATATTTTTTTTTTTTTTTGAGATAAAGTCTCACCATGTAGTTCAGGCTGGACTTGAACTCACTATATAACTCAGGCTGACCTCAAACTCGCAGCAACCCTCCTGCCTCAGCTTCCTGAGTGCTGAGTATGGGGATTACAGGTGTGCACCATCATCACGCCTGGTGAGAAATAATAGTATTTAAAACGGAAAAAGATTTTAAATTTCCTTTTTCTAATATTCAGCAATGGTCTTAATTTTCCAAGGAAGGGTTTTCTGGTAACATATGTTGAACTAAATTCATCTTTCATTCAATTTTGATATCTAAAGTTAAACATGTATTCCTGGAGAATACATTATTTTTCTTTTTCACTGAAAAGCTGACATTTTGTTGTTCTCCTTTGGATGGCAGAAGCCAAGAGACAAATCTGTGGGTATCAGAGTGCTAGGGATTGAGGTTGGCCTTCCAGACCACATGCTGCCTCTCCTGAGCACCTCTCCCATTCCCAGGCCAGCTCTCCTTTATTTCTCCTGACTCTGATTTATTAAAATGTATATTTTATTGCTTTAACACACACAGTTTCTTTCAGATGACTAAGGTTTGTTGTCAAAGCAAGTCAAGCTGTGAATAAATAATAATCCAGTATAGAATGTCCAAATGTGGGCATGCCTCTCAGAGTTTTGTATTAGACAGGTTTGAGAATGATTCAGGGAAAGTCATTTTGTTCATTTCTATTCAAATATTATCAGAGCTGCCAATTTTGGCTTTCATAATTGGCAAATGACTTTTGACAAATTTTATTACCCTTTTTTGTGAATGTGGGAAGCCAAATATGGTTTATTTTGGATGGATACTGCCGGTTTGCTTTTTCTGAACAATAGTCTTCCCCCTTTTCCTTGCTGTCCTATTCCTTACATTCCAATGACTATCAGTTTTTCAAAATCTTTTTCTGGTTTGCACGTAACTGTGGGCTGGCATGGTACTCCTGACTCCAGAGGCACTAGCCCTTGGGGGTGCTGTCATCTGCCCTGTATCCCCCACTTGACCATATGTGTCGCTTCTCTACTCACCGTTCACCCTTGGCCATCCTCTGTCATCTCCAGCCCAGAGCTCAGAGCTTCTCCACCTCCATCAGGGCAGACCAGCTAGTGCTCCGGGTTGTGCTCCACAGCTTGTGCTCCACACTGCTCTCGTCCTGACAGGCCCTTCCCAAACCTCCTTCCGCTCACCTGTGTTCTTTCCAGAGTGCCATTGCCCTGTGAACGATTGCATTCCCTAACATCTTTCTTGGCAGGCAAACTATTCTTCAATGATGAAGAAGGTGGTGGCTGCACACGTCTGGCACTCCCTGTGGGTCTGCTTCATCTGAACGTGGGGAGATGTGGACGCAATGATTCCATTCGTATCATCTCAAAAGTCCACAATCTCGGGTGCTATGTAAGAGTCTTTATAATCCGTGCCTGTCCACATCTTTGGCCATCTGTCTGCTAATTCTTCCATATGTTCCTCTGTCCTGGGTGTCCTGGACTACTTCAGAGTCCTGTGGCTGTGATCTAATGCCATCGTGCATACTGTTCCCTTGGTCCAGCCCCTCTCATGCCCATTGTTTGTTGGGCCACATCTTATGTAACCGTATGGTTTGACCTTGTGCTCATGGTCAGTGCTTCTGTGAATCTGCGCTGACTGCCTGTCACTGGGCAAATGCTTCTCTTCCACGCTGCCGTGGCATCCATTGCTGACCTTGGTGATCACTGAAATACACTTGTTGATTGCTCCCCATTTCACCACTGGGTGGGGCATCCTTGGAATGTGTCTGCTGTCACCCTTCTCCCCCAAACTGGGCATGATCTCTGTTTAATGTTATTCAGCTAACCAGTATTTGTTGGATGGCTGAATGGACGCATGAATAAATGGATAAATGAATGAATAAGTCTGTGGAACACAAACTAAATCCTTCCCTGTTTGGGACATGGCCACTGAAATGTTGGACAAAACAGAGTAGCTGATATGAGGAGTAGTGGAAATTTCCATGTAGCTATTGACCTTCATGTTCATGTTATGTTTTAACAGCTGCTTAGATTTAATGAATGTAGGGGACTACAGAAAACGGGTCAGCTCCTAAATCTTGCTCTCTGTTTAATATTTTGAAGTTATTGAAATTTAAGGAAATCTCATGTACCTAGACTGAAAGACATTATCTTATATAAATACTAATTTTTATGTTTCTTTGTCCTCTGGAATATTATTCATAGGTTTATTTGTCCTCCCCTTCTATACTATTAAGTGATAATAATAGTGAGGATAGCATCATTATTTGCAGCACTGGGATTGATCCTAAGGCCTTTTCACTTAGTTACATCCTAAGCCATCATTATGATTATGATTATTTGAGACATGATTCAGGCTGGGCTTGAACTTGCAGTGCGCCAGCCTCAATGTTCCACAGTGTTAGGATTATGGGCATGAACCTCCATACCTGCCGGGCTTATTACTTTTGACAAAAGACAGAAGGATACTGTTACAAGGGGATTAGAAAGGAAGATTTTAAAGTTAAATTGCCTAATTTCAAATTCTGGTTTTGCTATTAAGTAGCAATTTTATAACTTCCTGTAGGTTTCCATTTTTTCCTAGTATGGTATTTTGAGCCCAATGCATGGGTTTCATTGAGTGGCCAGTAAATATTAGCAATTATTACTAGATTGTATATGTTGATACGTGTGCATGCACACCTGATACTGCTACGTGGAAAAACTTTGAATTAATTTTACAAAACTTCAGTTGGGATAATTTTCTTTCTCTTAATTATGTTAATAGAATATAATAGATTGCTATAAAACTTTAATTGGTATACATATATTCCTTTTGGTCCTGGTAGTATTTCCAGGAAGAAAGTTTTTTTCCTAGAACCTTTTCATAGTCAGAGTTCTCAAGGCTGCAGATTTGTCTTCTGATGAATTAAGTGGGCATTGTTTTCATGATAATGATTCTCATTTTACTGTCTATCAAGATCATTTGGCCACTTGCTTTCAGTATATTTTAATACTTCCTGTTAATGCATATTGCAGAGTGATTTATTCTCTATGACTGTTGCACAATATCTTGACGAAAGATCACAAGAGATGTATAACAGAAAGAAATTTGTACATAAGTTAGTAAGACAATAGTCTCTGAAAAATGAATTAAAAGTTAAGAATTTGACCATTCCCTCCGAATTTAGGAGAGTATGACTGAGCAGTAGTACTTGGATAGTAAGGGGGAAAAACAGTGACATGTGTTTCCCCCCTTTTCTTTTTTTTTGAGAGGCAGCAATTCCCTGATCAGTGGGCCCTGCAGGCGTTGAGAAAGCAAATCCCAGGAGCAGCACAGGTTGCTTGTGTAATTGCCAATGTTCTCCAGTTTCCTGCAGAGCTGCACATCTTCCAGCAAGACTGTTAGCGCTTGTCCTTTTTTGGGTCAGTCAGGATATGGGGATTCTTTACGGGAGCAATTTGGACTTCTGCTAAACAATGATTTGTGTCTAGAACATTTCTAGGGTAGATACTTAGAGAGATAAGTAACACCCTCAGGAGTGGAGACCACCAAGACGTATTGTGTGGTCATTTTCTTAATGCAGATCAGTCTTTGTTACATTAAAATAGATGTCCCTTTGAATATTTGGAGACATCTGGTAATTTATCATTGTTAACTCATAGAGGACTGCGGCCTTTGTGTGAACATCCCATGCATGTACTGAGTTGTTTTTATGTTCTTGGTAAGGTGATGAACTCAGCAAAGCATTATGATATATTTAGAATACTGTCCACCATTCTAAGTATTGTTGAGTTTGTTCCAGATGTTCCTCCTTATTACCATCTGTAATCCATATCTACAAGGAAACTTCAGAACATCAAAATCGCATCATTTTAAAGGCCTGCTTTGACTGTGTTTTTAAGCTTAGTCTTTGATTTATAGAGTTGCAAATTTCTGGGGGAAATTACTAGTTTCAAACAAAAGTGATGATATTCATTAAAGTAATAATTATAATTCTACAAAGTTTCAAAAATTTTCTATGGTAGATAATTAATATATTGAAGAATAACAAGATATGAATAGCTACATGTCACAAATGTATAGGGTTTTTTTTTTTTTTGTCTTTTGATACAGAGTCCCTCTTGTTTTTGTTTGTTTTTTGAAACAAGGTCTTGCTATGTATTTCAGGCTGGTCTTGAACACACTGTGTAGCCCAGGCTGGCCTGAGACTCATGGTAATCCTCTTGCCCCTGCCTTCTGAGTGCTGGGACCACAGTCTTGTGCCACTGCACCCGCAGACAGGTCTCTCTTTGTAGCCCAGGGTGACCTTGAACTTTGTGTAGCCCAGGCTGGTCTTGAACTCTCGACAGTCGCTCTGTGTCAGCCTCCTGAGTGCTGGGAGTACAGCCCTGTGCCACCATGCCCTGCTGTGTACAGATTTTTCAATTCCCCTGATGTAGATATAGAACATTACAGGTCCCTGGAAGCCTGATACCCCATCCAAAGGCAACCACTGACATAACATAATAGATCATCTGAGTTTTCCTGAAAGTCACATAAATTTGCAGCTCAACTGACTTCACACTACTGAATAAGTAAAACCTCTCAGTTTTGGGTAAAGGTGGGTTACTGACCAGAATTTTCAATTTACTTCTACTTCATTGTGACTGAAGGAAATGACCTCGCTATTTGAAACAAGCAAGAGAATACCGATCAGGTGAAAATTTTATGCTAATAAAATATGTAGGTCTCACATCGAGGGTGATATCTGTACAGTATTTCATTATAATTTGCTTAATATTTATTACATGTTGAAATGTAATGATCCAACCATTGTGTAGACTTAGAAATTTTTTGCAAATTGTTGAGAATGGCTTTGTTGCGTTTTCCTTATTTGAGAGGGGATGTGAATTGTGTACTTAATGGCAAGATATTAATAAGTGATTAAAACAAAAATACCTCTAGCTTGGGCCTCTCATAAAAATGAAATTTATGTGCAAATGATAAATAAACATTCTTAGAAAAGTTATTATAATCTTGCAAGCATGCAGAAAGATAAAACACAACTTTGCATTACCATGGAAACAGGATTATTGTCAAAAAGATTATAGATAAAGAACAGCTAATGTTTTTTATTGATTCTAATTTAAATGAATGTATTTATATTTAAAGAGTGGCTCAGGTATGCTGTTGTTTTTAAATGATTTGTCCCCTGGGAAGCTCATGTTGAAACTTGAGCGCCCTTGCAAGGGTGTTGCAGGAGGGGTCTTTAAGAGGAGGTCATGTTATTAAAGAGCCTGAATTCCTTTTTGGAGGGAGGGGGGAATGGCAAAGTGGGTTGTCATGAGCAAGACCTCAAGCCTTGCCTCTCCCACCTGTGTCCTCTTGCCTTTCTGCCTTCTTTCTGGAGTTGAGGAAGCCCATAGCCCTCACCAGAACCCTACAAGATATGGGTGCAGTGTCTCAGGATTTCCAGTCTCTAGAATTGTGATAGGGTATAAGCTTCTATTCTTCATATATTACCCAATCTGGAAACTGTGTTATCAAGTGATAGAAAGTGGACAAAGACAGTGTATTTTAAATCAAGCTTAATGCTCCTCTTCTAAAATTCATGTTTCATAAAATACATTCATGGATTCTATATAATCTTGCTGGGAGAATCCTTGATGACAATCACTGGTGATTTGCTTACTTATTATCATAGGGGGTAGATTGTGAAATTGTGTTTTAAAGAAAAAGTAATAAAAGCTGACCTTCTTTACGTGTTCCTTCAGTAGGTTAGTTTGCTGTGATTTTTTTCTTCTTTTCTTAAGTCACATTCCCTTCCATTCTCTATGATGATCAGGATGTGCTGTGCACCTCAGTATGACAGAGAAAACCAGTCATGTACAGGAAATAGAGCAAGTTCAAAAACATCAGTGAGCAGAAATGATAATTGGTATAAAATATTCACAGGGAGTGATCTTGGATGGATTTGTATATTATAGAAATATCACTTAATCTAATAGTCTTAAACTCAATTCACAGTAGCTAGAATACAACGTGTGATCTGATTATGTGACAGAATTTCACAGTATGAAGTTCTGAATTTTTCACTGAGTCATGAGTATCAGCACAGCCACAGGATTCAATTTCTGCTATTGATGAGTGCTGTGTTTCCTGAGGTGTGGGAAGAACTGCAACCTGAAAATGTCTTATTACTTTATTTGGAAACAACTCACTAATGTTTGACTACTGTTTTCCTGTTCTTTAAAAAGCTGTAATATTTGTATTCAAAGGAAATTCTAGGAGTCAAGCAACACAGGCACAAGCAGAACTACATTGTATACAAGTGGGAGGAAGGCCTTGGATGGTGAAACGTACCTCTGTTTTTTCTTGTCTGAGCAGGGATGTGTATTTGGCATAAGCTCTGGAGAGTCTAATCTGAATACCACTTAGATGGACTCTGAGAGGTAAGCAGCTGTGGTTTCTAAAACAGTTAAAATGCATACGGGGAGTAACTTAATTAGTGATCTGATGCATTCCCAGGTATTTGTATCATTAGGCCTTGATTTACAATAATTTCACTCTGTTTGCAGTTTGCATGAAAAATGTCAGGGTGACTTCGGCAGTTCAGCCGCGTGAACACCTGTGTGGTTCTCTTGAGGAAGTGTACGAAATCTTCCTCTGAGACAAGAGGCCGAGGACAAGGAGTGGAGTGGGAACTAGCCAGCATGTGGGGTGAAAAATTAGATAAAGAGAATGGTTTAGGGAACGTCAGTGATTTCTAATATTGAAAATAGAAGAAAATTAATTGAAGAGTTGTTCATTCATTCATTAATAATAAAGTCATGTCTGGTAAAGGCTTACTGTGTGCCGGGTACTTGCTGGTTATGTGGCAAAACTGAAACATAAATCATAGTAGAGGAAGATAAATTTCCTGTTAAGCAAATAATTTTGGAAGCTGATACTATCTTCAAGCTTTAGTAAGTGACCAAATGCCTTTGGCAAGAATTGGAAAAAAAGCCCCCAAATGGGATGGTGTTCTGAAACAAAAATAGAGATCACGCTTCCTCTTGTTGGAGATCAATTGGTTTGTGGTACTGGGTGCTTAGGTCTGATTTTAAAATTGATTTAGACTTCTAAACTTTTTTTCTGTAGACTTTTCAATTTTGTCCTTTTGGTTTTGTCTTTAGAATTTTCTTAGAACCTTTTGTTTTTCAAACTTCAGCTGATTGCATGAAAGCTGCTAAAGGCAGAGTTTTTAGTATGGCTGTTGGTCTGGCTGTAGGTACAACCTGTGGGCAGAATCAAAAGTATAATCAACTGAGGGAAAAAGGGAAGTTATAGATGCCAAACCCAGGAGAAAGTATGTTAGTCAGATTTTTGTTACTGTGACAAATACCTGAGTCTAACGAGGAAAGGCTTATTTCAGCTCATGGTTTTAGAGGTTACAGTCCATGGTAATTTGGCTCATTGATTTAGTCTTGAAGTGAGTCAGAACGTCATAGTTGAAGAGTGTGGCAGAGAAAAACAGTTCAGTTCATGGCATCCAGGAAGCAGAGTGTGAGACCCAAGAGTGAAGAAGGAGCATAGGACAAAATGTACCTTTCAGAGGCATGTCCCAGTGATCTCCTTCATCCATTGATGAAATGAGCACCTCCTGCTCCTGTCACCTCTCTAGTTGCCACCTCTGAACTTGGCAGCATTGTACGTAAAATTCTCAACGCATGAGTCTTTGGGGAACATTTTACAGTTAAACTTTAACATAAAGTATTAGAGCGCTGGACTGGGTTCATGGACTGTAATGGCTTAGTGCCTTTTGCCTAGGGATCTGTATGTTGGTGGGGTGTCTGGTTAGGAGCAGTTGGACACTGTCTGTAGAGAAAATCCTGTTTCTACTCATCTATTCCTAGTGGTTAAGGCAAGACATTTTAATTTAGAGGCTACTAAATGCAAGTATACATAAGAAATGACTCTTTATCCTGCTAGGTTTTACTCTTCAGTGTGAATCAAGGATCTGGAAAGGTTTCTTCTGTCAACCTGACATCTCAGGTATGAAACCCTTGAAAGAAGAGGAGTGAGACTTTACAAGGTATAATGAACGTATTGGAGGGTGTAGTATAGATGAATTTTAATGCAATGTTCTCCTTCGGAGGAGATTTAGAGCCTGGAAAGTGTGAGGATCACAAAAAGGAAACCCCTGACAGAAAAATGAAAACTTGGAGGGCACTGCCCATGGGATTTCTGTGCTGCTCTTCTTCAAAGATACATACCTGTTCCCCAAGTAAACTCAGAGGTCAATTATGGCTCTGCTTCAGAGCTGGTGGAGTTCAGAGCTGAAGCTTTCGCAAGCCAGTTGTGGCCCTCACTCCATACTGGCCACTGTACCAGGTGCTGGTGGTAGGAAAGCCAGCATCGCAGTTGTGGTGTCTGTCTTGAGGGAGATCACAGGTATGAAGATATATAGTAAGTTTTTATTTCATAGTTCTCTATCAGTATGCAAGTTCTGAAGAAAAAGTAATAGATGCTAAGGAGAGATTTGAGAGGGTCACTCTACCTTGTTCTAGAATTACAGACTTCTCAGAGTAAGCATTCGCTAATGTGAGACATGAAGGATGAGAGGGAAGATACTTAGAGGGGAAGTAGCTGGGTTGTACCACTGTGATCCATGCATACTCTTCTTTTATAGCAGCATGATTCATAATAGCTACATCTTGGAAGCAGCATATATGTCCATCAACGATGAATGGATAAAGAAAATGTGTTTACATGCAATGAAGTACTGCTGTATCATACAGAAAGATAAACTTCAGCCATTTGTGGGAAAATGGATGTACCTTGAGACAGTAATATTAAGTGAAGTAAATCAGACTGCAAGGTTAAATATCTCTTTTGTGAAAAACTCAACATATAGATAAAGTGCCAAATAAAAGACAGACAAGAGGAAAAAAGAGAAAAAAGTTACTGTAATCCAGCATGGAGAATGCATCTAAAAGTGTACTTCAATTTAGAATCATTGTCTTAAGTGTTTCATATTTTTTTTGCCTCTTATTTTGCCTGTTAACCTGTATGTATGATAATTAACATTATAAGGATTTAAAAGATGCATGAATCTGATGTGGCAAAAAAGGAGGGGGTGGAGGGGAGGGGAAAAGAAGAATTGAGATGTGTTAGGTACCAGTGCCAGTTGCTCACAATAAATGTAACCATTATGTACTGCAGACATCCTAATTAATAAAAGAATGAGAGGGGTTATCCTAGCACAGAGCTGTGAGGGAGGAGCCAGGTGTGACTTGCAGGCCCAGAGTGTGGGGCGAGCCAAGGGCCTGAGGGGGCTGTGAGGGAAAGCAGGACTGGCAGCAGCTAAATCTTGGGAGGATGGGCTCCTGGCTTTAAATCTCAGCTAGCTTTAAATCTTACCACAAAACTAAGCATCATTTTCACAGTGTTGGTTCTTCCTATCCATGAGCAAGGGATATCTTTCTATTTTCCTCTTCAATACTTCAGTACTCCTCAGCACTTGGGTATACTTGATGGCTCTTCAGTCTCCTTTTTTAAAGTACTGTAATTTTCAATGTATCATAGCTAAATCTTGGAAACAACCCAAGTGCGGATCCACCGAGGAATCAATAAAAAAGATGTGGTAGTTTTATACGATGGAGTACTACCCAACTATAGAGAAGGATAAACTTGAGGCTTTTATAGGTAAATGGATACAATTTGAGACCATACTCACAAGTGAAATAAATCAAACTTGCAGGTATAAACATTACATTGTCTCCCTAGTGTAAAAAACTGAAAGAGTAAATAAGATCCAAAATGTACAATAGATACTATAATAATGAAAGGGGAAGAAAGTGCTCAAAAGGTGTTATGGTTGATACATTGTGTCAACTTGAGAAGTTTAGAAGTTTAACTGAGAGACTCAGCAGGGAACCAGGGTTCTTACTTTGTAAATATCCTTATCCTGTGCAAAGGATGGCAAGGACATTTTGTGAGTGCTATGCCCACCCTGGGTGGGGGGTAGCCTGTGTACAATATAAGGGAGGAGAAGAGGCTTGTTTCCCTTTTTG
>RJWT010016196.1:0-20004 GCA_004365215.1 Cuniculus paca | reverse complement strand
TTGTCACTCAATGCAGTTGAGGAGAGTAAACAGGTCGTGTACCTTTGCTGTATGGCAAAGCATTTATACTCTTTCGGGTTCCCTGCTAAGCATGTAAATAATTGTTACATCACAACAAAACGGAATAGGAATTGCTGGAACTGGTAGTGCATCCCTGCAATCCCAGGCCTCAGGTAGGAGGATCATTAGTTCAAGGCCATCCTTGGCAACCTAGTGATCGTCTTTCAAAATGAAAAATTTTCAAAAACGAGTTGGGGATAGAGTTCTATGCTCCCTGGGTTCAATCCCCATTACCACAAAAACAAGAAAAAAGAGTAAATAGACATGTAGATCTTCAGCATATGCCAAAGCACTAGAGAACGAGTTTAATCTTGTGTTGTTTCACATTCTCTGTACGCCTTGCAGTGTCACATACAAAGCAGGATCATCTCAGAAGTTCCAGGGTCCTCCTTCATCTCACTAATGCAACTATTTGAAACACCTAGTGCATAAGTGGATAGTAAATTAATATTTGATAAGTGAATAAAAATGTAAATAAATGAATGTAACTAGGACAAATATCAAGACATCAAGTAAACAAAGAGTAAGAATATCTGCAACAGAGATGTTGAAGACCAACAGAGGTTAGCAGGCCAAAAACAAGTTAAAAGTGATATGCCATATCCAGGCCATGAGTACAGGGCCCTGATGTTTGTTAAGTGAATGTGAGCTCAGTTTTGATTACTCCTTTCAAAGCAAGCCACAGTTTGACATGGATTTTACAGGCTTGCTTTGTCTTTCTCCCCCAAAGAACAAAATACTTACAATTGTTTTATCAGCCCTAATTGCAGGAGTGCCATCAAAAGTTGCTCTTAAGACGGCATAAGAAAAAAAAATGGCCTAAGAACAGGAGCCCTGCACAGGAAGACTATTTTCCTTTTATCTTTTCTTTTCTTTCTTTCTTACTTTCTTTCTATATGCCTGTACTTCATACTTTCATAAAGCATTTTTCAAAATGCAACAGATTTTCCTTGGGCCACCCTAGCACTGTCAATGAGAGAATATTAAACCAGCCTTCTAAAGGACTGTCCTCAAGATCTGCCATCCTGACTCTCTCCTCACATATGGAAATGACTATGGAGGGATTTACGCTTCTATGCCTTTGACATTCACAATCAGCACTCCAGTGTACCTTGTCAATTTAGGATTTGTCCAGCATTATCAAAACTCAGTAACCCTGACAGAATATGGCTTATACCCATGGCTGAAATTTACTTCAACGAATGCAAATAGAAAATAACCAGGAAAAAAGCCAAGATTTTCTTTCCTTCTTTTTTTCCTTTTTTATTGGCAGCTAAGAGCTCTGATACCAATCAGGGTATGATAAACAGAGATGGCAGTGGGGAAACAATCAGATAAAGGACATAAAATCAAGCATCAGCACACAACTATATTAAATTACTCCCTTTATTATCCTGTCCCGGAAATGTTCAAGTAAACTCTGGACTTGTAGGATTGTTAACAAGTAATAGGAAGCAATTAGGTGACCACCACCCCCTTCGTATATCTTCATCAGTGAACTGGGAATGATGTCAATTGCATAGTCCATACACTTTCTTCCAGTTTCCTTACTAACATAACTCTGATTGTATTTATTATAGCACTGAATTTAGTTCCAATATTCCTTACAGCTAGGCATACCATAGGCATTCAACAAGAGGCATTAGAGCTTCCTGAGAAACCTCTTACTTTTCCAATAAAAGGCCCAGGCATAGCTGACTTCTAACTTCTCTCTTGGAAACATGACCATCCTACCTGGAGTTGTGATCATGAATGAGGTGATAGGCATGATAGTGACATGCAACATAAGCATGATAGATGTAACGTGTTTGTGCTCTGCATGACATTATGAATATTTGAATGAAATGCCTCTAAATGTTCACATTCCATATTTGGAAAAATGAAAATAAAAGAAACAAAAATCTTTTTGTTTAAGCCATATTTTTTCTGTTTCTTGAAGGATAATGCAAATAAAAAATATAATTTCTTATAAAATATCACTAGAATTAACCCATGTATGTTGAAGATTGAAATTTTTAAAATTTTCCCATGAAATTCATATATTTTACTTATAAAAATTCAAGGAATAAGAATTTGAAATTTCATACTGTCCTATTGTCATGTACATTCCAAATATGGATTGTTATTCATTGAATGATTAAAATAGTTCAGAATGTAAATCCTTTAAAATGCATGTGGATGTGATTTTCAGTCCACAAAATAAGATGGGCAAATAACGTAACTATTTTTATTCAACTAGGTTGTGTGATAGAGGATTGATTCTATCTTCTCCAACAAAGTTATTTAGAGTGTGGAGTCCTATCCTGTGACAAGATATGAGGTAAATGAATAAGAAAAACACTGTCAGTTCCAAATCATTGCTTCACTCAGGTTCAGTAGAAATTGTGCCTGTCATCATGACCTCTTCAAATCCTTATATGACCAGGGTTTATGAATTTTCCCAAGATTGCCTGTGACTGCATTTTCCCAAATGTTATCACCATTATTGCCTTTGAGAGTTTTAGTACCTCCCTGACAGTGCTTCTCAGAAACAAGATGTGTGATCCTGGTTCTCTTCATGTACTTGAGTCTCATGTATCTCTGTCTTTCTACCTATTTCCCCCTCTCCCTCCTTACTTAGCTCCCTCCTTCCACCTCACTAAGTCAGGGAAGATATTTCTGGTTAATGGAAATTTTTCTTACTTTGTTTATCATCAGAGGGTTTTGTGTATATCTCGGACTTCCATTACCTTTTCCTTATTTATCACACACAAGAACAAGACTCCTTTAGCTTTCCAAAGAAATTAGGTTTTAAAAGTAAAAAGTCAAAGTATTCTCTGCTTTTGCATGTTTCATGATTGTCCATGTCCTTCTTAAAATGATGCAGCATGGATCTACCACATTTTCTGAAAGAAAGATAGAACAAAAAGAAGAAAAGAACCAGCAGCAGAACTAAGAATAAAAAGGAGTTCTGTGGGGACATGGCAGTGGTAGGAAGGACTGGGTTACACTTCTAATGGTGGCCAGTTTATGAGCTTCTCCACACAAACTCTCATTAAACCAATTCCTGGATGTCCTGAGATTTGGCACCTAATATTGCCTCCCACGTCAGTGTTCATGGCTATTGATTCTTTCTGAATCCAAATTCACCCTCTTCTTTTCATCTTAAAAGCATACTACACTTGACCATGATTCTCTTACCTGAATACTGCAGTAACCTCCCTTCCTCATTATGATTGTTTCTGGATTTAACTTCTAAAATACTCTCATCGTATGGAAACTAGAGTGCTCTAGTGAAATCACAACATGATAATCTGCCTACATAATTGTATTGAACATTGCGCTCATGGTTCTTAAGTGTAAATGATGGCAAGAAATGCTCAAGGTCCTAGTGTTGTCCTCCCATCTGTACTTCCCTTTCCTCCTCTGCTGCATTCTAGAGTCCTTTCCATGGTGTTCTGATTGTTCCTTGTAGGTATCCCCCACACCACTAGAAGGTCTTTTCACTGCTGTTTTCTTTTTCTCACATTCTAATCCTATTTCCTTTTTTCCCTATCCCAGCTGAGGCTGGACCTCAGCTAAAAAGTGGCATTGTATGTTTCCTTATCAGCATTAGCCACTGTGCCCTCAGTCCTAAGTGTCTGTCTTGCAGATGACTGTTTTTGTTTTGTGTTCCCCTTTACTCACAGAGCCCAAGAATCCCAGCAAAGAACTCCTACAAGTTCCTGGGTCTCTCCCGACAGCAAATGATGCAGGAAGTCAGGCTTACACCAACTGTGGTTCACATTACTCCCTTAGCAAAAGTTATTGATTTGGAGACAAGTATTTGGGCTCATCAAACACAGTGTTTCCCTGCAAGAAACTTCTAAGAACTTTGTTCCTTCACTGTAAGAAAATAAACACAACAAAAGATCACTTCTTTCTTCCTCTGTGTGTGTTATAGGGATATAAAACTACAAACTGATGCCATAATTTATTCGCAAAGAAAGGAAAATGTTGTCACCGCGAAAAGGGCACAAACAACTGAGTGAGGGAGGAAAAACTGAGATAGAGCCACTGAAATTAAGCAAACTCAGAACTCCACCTGCATTTCAGAATTCCAATAATGTGACTTGTGTCAGTTTCCCAGGGCTGTCTTAATAAACTATCGCAAAGTAGACAGCTTAACACAATGAAATTTTATTTTCTCATGGTTTAGTAGTTAAGAAGTCAAAAATCAAGGTGTCTAGAATTGGTTCCTTTTGAAAGGATTGGTGAGAATGTGTTTTATGCCTCTCTCCTGGCTGGTGGTGATTCCCTGCAATCCTTGACATTCCTTGGCTGGTAGTTGCTCCACTCCAACTTCTGCTTCCATCCCCATGTGAGCTTTCTTCTCTGTCTCTGTCTTTTAATTTTTCTTTCCTTTTAAGGACACTAGTGATTGGATTACTCACCCTCCCCGATACAGGATGACCTAATTTTAACTTGATTAGATCTGAAAAAGTCCTACTTGCAATAAGGTTCATAGATGCATGGGTTTGGACTTTAACATGTACTTTGAGGAACACAATTCAACCCACGTGAAGCATTTCTTATTTTTAAAAACACTTTGTGTCCTGTCTCTATATTTACAGTGAAATGTATCCTAATCAACACTCCCTCCTTACCTTGACTCCCTAATTTTGAATGTTCTTCTCTACAGTCTTTTTAAAAACTTGTTTGTGCCATTACAGTACTTAATTTATTGCCCGCTACTAGGTTTTGATTTGTGTTTTTTCATTAGTCTGTGCATACAGTAAACTAACTCCCTTTGCCTGTCTTGATCACAATTCTGTCTCCAATGTTTAACAAGGAACCTGATATATATTCTGTGATCTATAAATATTTGTCGAATGAATAAGTTAAATAGAACTTGAGAAATATGTAAAAGTAGGAAACACTAGCAAATCATCCAAAATACCACTACTGATGTAAAAATACTATTAACATATTTGCGTAAATCCCTCCAGCACATTTATGCAAAGGTTTTTCAATTCATAATTAATCATACTGACTATAAAATCATGTGTCCTGCTTTTTTTTTTACTTACATTATATAACAAACATTTTTCAACATAATTGCAGGTCTTCACAAACTTGTAAATAGTTATATAAATCCCACTGAGCTATGTACAAGAATATACTTAACCATTCCTCAAAGGGAGGACATTCAGTATATTTCTGTTCTTTTGTAACTTTCTTCAATTTTTCATTTCTTGTATGTAATTATTTTTCTAATATATGAGGATATTTCCTAAGTCCCATTTCATTCTTGACTAGGGTAAATTGCATCTTGAGGCCTCCAAAGCAATGAGGAATTCAGAGAAAGAACTTGGAAAATCAGATTTTCCATGAATCTGAAGGATCGCAGTCAAATTAGAGAGGAAGACAAATACAGACAGTCTAGAAAGTCTGAGTCTGCTGAGTGAGAGCTGAGCTCCATCCTCACAGCCTAACTCCTTCTTGTGCAAAGAGCTTTTCATTCATTAAGGCAACTCAGTCTTTTTGACTCCCAAGAAATCAGCAGGATATAAGCTGGAGTGTAAGAAATAAAAGGTCAGATCGTACTTAAATTTTCTCTCTCTGAAGTCTCATCATTTAATGGATTCACAGTAGCAACCTTATTTTAACTAGCTTTGGGGGCATATTTAGATGAAACCTACGAATAAGCTATATAAAAATGCCATCTTTAATAATGGGACTTGGATGAACAGCAGACCTTCCTCTCCATTCTTATAAACTTAAGAGTTATTAAGTTGATTGAATAAAAATTCACAGAGTTTAGGGCTTCTTTTTCTAAAAAGAGTGGAAAACAAGAACCAAAACCTTACCTAATAACACTGTTTGCTTCTGATATCTTGTATGCTTTTCATCCAAAGTCTTAGCTTGTCTTCTGGAAGCCAGAGATGACTGGTGAGTAGAGAGGGCTGTAGTGAGAAAAAAAATCAGTACTGTGGGTTTGGGCAGCGATTCCAGTTCATCCTCTGCCACTTTCCTGCTTTGTGGCACAAATTCAGCTCACACATGTACACACATGAGCATCCTTGAGAGGCCTTGCCCTCTAAAGCCCTTCGATTTCTAGAAACACATGATGCAATGCCAGGCGACTCACTTAAATTTGTTACCTATTGTCTCTGTAAACCATAGCCTCAAAGAGTTAAATGCTTAGAGGTAAAATACTCAGTTCCCTGGAGCAGCCTGGATGCTTGGAAGACAAATGCATAAAAACTGAAATTGTTTACCAGGAAAAAAAGAAAAGTAAGTACCTGGAAAGTTGTCCATGGTTTAACCGGTAGAAAAAGAATTTTCTGAAACCCATGTTTTGGTTCCACAATGGAATACAATTAAACCCAATTGCATATGACCAGAGTGTATTCTTTACAGGTTTTGTAAATATGTCTTACAAACATATAAATTCTGCACTACAGTAAAAAGTAAGAGCAATGAATTTATTCAGTAAACTCTGCAAACTATTCGTACATAGCCAGAGTGATTTTACTTTACTGAACTGAACATAAGGTTTTTGTTCTGCCCTCACACTTTAAGGATAAAGGACTTGTTACGGTTTGTATGTAGATGGCTCCCCTCAAGCCTCACGTAGTCATGGAAGCAGCTGAATCTAACATTTATGATTGATTCATGGTGTAGCGCTGGGATTGACGGTGTGAGTTCTGCACCCACCCGGGGGTGGAGCCCACATACAATGAAAGGTCGGAATGGGGGCCTGTTTTTCCTCTTTGGCGTGGTTTGCTCTTGCTGCTTACAGCTGCCATGAATGGCTGCCCCCTTTTTGCTCTGGCTGCTGCCTTGAAGTGCTGCCCCAGTGTCATGCCTTGGAGCCAGCTTTTATGGACTGAAATCTCCAGAAACTGTAAGCTAAATAAACCTTTTTTCCCTAATTTTGGGTGTCAGGTTTTTGTCTCAGCAACAAGAGAAAAGTAACCAAGACAGGACTTAAGACCAGGGCTATTCTAGAGAAAAGGATGCCCAGAACTGCGCTATTGTTCTATAAGCCTGAATTGTCAGATGGCATCCAACATATACATTGCCACCCTTTTTAGTTCTTTCTGGTTTAGGCACTCATTCAGCGATGAGAGTCAGAGAATGAATTGTTACAAATGAACCTAACACACCCATGGAATAACAGCAGGAGAATTTTATGGATTTTGAAATTTAAATGATAGTACTATGCATAAATAAAATTGTATCTAACTTACAAGAAATTTTGCTAATTATTTCAGGTAGCTGATAATGATTAAAGCACATTAAGCAAATATTAATTCCGATTCCCACAAGTTATCAGGTAATCCACTGTAAGGTCATTGAGATGTTAATAGTTTGATGGAGGCAGGTATTAGCAGTTAAGTCTCCTTCATCATCCCTGCCTAGTCCAAATTCTCCCCCCATACCCCCAAAAGCTTTATTTATCAGTGAGATAAGCAAGATGAAAGAGAACAGAATAATCTCTGGAGAATATAATGAGACCTGAATTCTAACTGTAAAACTAGTCCTTTCAAGTACTTGAAATCCTCCAACATTTCTAAATCAGTCTCCTTATGGGCAAATGGAGACTCTAAAGATCTCACAGGTTTCTCTGACAATGAAATGAAGCAATGTGCGTGACCCTAGTATGGTGTCACAATCAAATACGAGGCAGTGCTTCTTCCTTTCCATGTAGTACCTTTATGTTCTGAAGTTCAAAGCAAGCAAATTCAAGCAAATGATGAAGATTTTAAGCAGGGCAAATTCCCTAATATGTCTTTGAATTAAATCATTATGTGGCTTAATTTTGGCTTAATCTTAAATATAAAATTAGATTGAGAAAGAAATGTGTTGCAATGAAACAGGACAGATTTTGAGGTAATGAGACCAGGACCCACAACCACAGACTTGACCATAGAAAACAGTGAACTAAAGAAGCACACTAACTGTGAATAACTTTGGAACAATTTTATTAATTTTACTGCTCCAATATAAGAAGTTTCACTGTTGGGATTCCGCTTATGTTGATTCAGTTACATTGCAGTTTGCTTTTACATCACTCTGACTTGCCATAGAGTAGGCTATCTCAAATAAAAGGAAAATTTATAAAAAAGAAAAATAAAACTCAAGAAAATCCCTGAAAGAAAAGCAAAATTAAAAATAAGTAAAACTTCATTTCATATACCCCTAAAGCTACTATCTACTTTTTTATCCTATTTATAACGAACTCAACAGAATTATTGTCACTTCTTGTTTCATTTCTTCATCTTTCACTTTGAATTACAATTTCACTGCAAAAGCTCAAGAAAATCAAGGCTAAGACTATGAAGAAGGGAAGATATTATCAGAATTGGGGTCATCCTCAAACTTCAGTTTTCAAACAAGTCATACCGATGACATGGTTAGATTCTAATTAAATTATATGTTTGCTATTGGCAGAAGTCATTAAATAATCTGAATCATTTTAAAGTAAAAGCTTATGTTTAAATCAAATATTCTCTTATATGAGATTTCTCTATGTGATAAGCTGTGCTTGAAAATAATAGAAAGCAAACTGAAATTGGCATGTACTCAGGACTGGATGCAAGGTGTGTATATCATAATTTCAGCTAATAATCTCCAAATTCTGGATGTTTTTCCAATGCTGCTTCTCACCCTACAGTAACATAGGCCAATCTACAACAGGAAAAATGAAAATTCATTTATATTTATGTTCAGTGTACTATAAATTTGCTACCAAGAATTAGTTAATTGAATATTTTAAGTAAGAATTAGGCATTCTAGCAACCTGCCTCCCATACTGGAAACCAAGTTATTGACAATAAATATTCACTTAGTAAATTTAACTTCGTGTCCAAGATCAAATGAAATACGAGAAGTCTCACTGCTTTATAATTGATTCTAATTTTATTGTCTATGAGGGACTCAAACCAATTGAGTTCTGTCAAAATAGAGAAAGGGGGTATGTAAGGATTCACCAGGCAAAGAACTCTGCCAATTACATAATATCACACTTTAAATTTAACAAAATTCTAGGGGTAATGCAAATGGTAGAAGGCTTTTCATATGCAGGTGAAATGGCAGGAAGGTGTTGAGAAAATTGTCATATTGCTTTCAAATGGCAGGAAGGTGTTGAGAAAATTGTCATATTGCTTAATGCTTATACACAAGATCAGACATAGTCATATGTGAAAGAATGCAGTACTCTGTATCTTAGCATTTTAATAACTTGGACCCATAAACACTGCACCAAGCTTAGCGTGAACACTCCAACTGTTATTGACTGTGAGCCAGAGGCCTTGGAAGTGAGAACCCACTCTTAACTTTGAGAACACACTTCAAATTTCTATCTGCATGTTTCTATCCCAAGCACTTCAACTATTTTCTTTTAATGAGATTCCAGAAAAGGAAGCAGTAAACCAAGCATCTCAGGACCAGATCCAGCATCCTTCCCTGTCAGTTCATCTTTCTTATGGTTAATACATTGTGTCAACTTGAGAAATTTAGAGGTTTAACTGAGAGGCTCAGAAGGGAGCCAGGGTTCTTACTTTGTAAATATCCTCATCCTGTGCAAAGGAAAGCAAGGACATTTTGTGAGTGTTACACCCACCCTGGTGGGGGGGTGGGGTTGGCCAGTGTACAATATAAGGGAGAAGAGGCTTGGGCTTTTGCCTCTTATTGCTCTGGCTGTTGCCTTGAAGTGTTGCCCCAGTGCCATGCCACCCTGCCTCAGAGTCAGCTGATTATGGACTGAAATCTCCAGGAACTGTAAGCTAAATAAACATTTCCTTGCTTCGCTTTGGGTGTCAGGTGTTTTGTCTCAGCAAGAGAGAAAAAGTAACCAAGACAATATTTGACCTAGAGAACATAGAGCCAAACGATTCAAATTCTTTCCTTGAATTTCTCCATGAGACTAACTAAACCCCAGTTTAAATGCCATGACATATATGAGTTGTTTTCCAGGCTTGCTTAATATCAACCTCATAGAATATAGGAATGAAAAAGAGTACGTGATTTCCCTGCAGTATGGAGCTACAGGTTTTCTTGGTCTTTCCCTTAAATCAGGAAAACACTTGGAGCTTCTAGTTTAAGTGTTTTGGGGAGTGTTAAGTAAGTAGCCCCTGCCATGGCACATGGGAAGACTTCACACAGAAAATGATAGCTTGCTCTCCCAATTTTCTGAAACATCATGATATTTTCCTGTAATTACAGCATCCATTTTAGTACTATACAATATTATTTCTATTTAAAATATACAGAATTTAAAATACTAAAATGTTCTTTTCAGTGTGTAGAAGAGTGGAGCAAACTGCAAACTATTATAAATGACCTAAAAATTTGAACATTGTGAAAAGAGAAGACAAAGAAGAGATCAGCTATGTTAGATTTCTTCCCTTCTGATGTGGACAGTTTTGTGTCATTTCAATATTTATGCCTTAAAACACTAAATCCAAATGTGACTATATTTGGAGATAGGATGCATAAGGAGGTGTTTAAGGTTAAAACTGGTCAGGAGCTTGATCTAATAGGATTCATATCCTTTTGAGAATAAACACCAGAGAGCTCATCGTATTTCTGCCTTGTGAAGATAGTCAGAAGTTGACTGTCCACTAACCTGCTGAAGTCCTCACCAGAAACTGAATTAGCTGGTGTTCTGGAAATCTAAGCCTTCAGAACTATCAGAAAATAAATGTACCTTTCCTAATCTACTCAGCACAGTATTTTGTTATAGTAGCCCAAGCAGAAAAAGACATCACTCACATTTTGCTATCATTTGTCAAACATTATTTTGCTATTTGGAGATAAAATTGTAGAGGCCAATTGTGATAGAATTTTAATTTCTCATGCCCAAAGATCTACAGTAGTTCTCCTTGACAGGTAGAATACATTGAAATCACTGACTTAACATCAAACTTCATTCAATTTGTCTTTAGCCTGGCTTTTTACATGGCCAGTGTTACTTCTCAATGCACAACCACACAATTTACAGTCTAGTAATGTGTTTCCTACTTGTGTTCATTTACTAATTTTCTACTTTCAGTGTCAATGTTTTTGGCATTACAGAAGATGCATTATTTTATATTGCTTTTCTTTTCAATACAGTTTTAAAAGTTCGAAGAGAAAGGGCTGTCAATTTTAAACAGACCCACAGACATATTCCATAAATAGTAATAAATAAGCAGTGCAAAAAATCTTCATACATAAAACCCATACACAGAAACTTGTGCATAAAAGAACGCCTTGCATACACTGGAAAGAAGAAAACAGACAGAACGCAGAGGAGAAGAAAAAGAGGATTTGAACCAGAAAAAAAGGCTCACTTCTTTCACATCCTTGCTTTCATGATGAAAAATAAGATACAGTGTGTGGAAAAGGTCACAGCTACATAGATTATTCAGTGCAGAAATGGTTCCTTCTGTGTGCCCAAGACCAAGGTCCTTAAGAAGTTCACAGAATTATGGTGACAGTCGGCATGGACATCTCCCAAGCCAGTGTCTTTGACTCTGTGCTCTTCTTGAGCTCTATGTGAAGCTTCATTACTACACTAGTAGTACTCAACACAACAAGGACATCAGAACTCACTCATCCCACGATAGATGGGAGCAAACACAAAGGAGCTGGAATTGTTATTGGTAGATTTAGGCCTAGGTAAAACATGACTAATGCAGACCAAAAAGAAAGCAAATTGGTCCTAATCTTAGATTGTTCTTATAACCAAAGGAGATTAAGAAAGATCCCTTCTTGATCCCACTGGGGTAGTGGTACTTTCTTCCAACACCACAATACAGTCTGAAGCTGTGGGAACAGTTTACAGGTGAGAATGAGGAAAGTACATTCTTAAGGTTTTCAAACTGTTGTAAATATTGAAACTCCATAAACATTAGAGTTGAAAGGAGCCAACCTACAGAATTTAGCCACCAGACTGCTATAAAGGGATCTATTTTAGGAAGTAGCATTTTGTCTTCTAGAAAGAATCTAATGACATAAACTTTCTCTTTCTACCATTTTGAGGACAAGTGTGTTATGTGATTCTTTCCTCATAGCAATGTGAATTTCAGTGACACATAAATAGGATTTTTTTTCTTTTTTTTTCTTGTAAATGTCCCTGTTAAACACAGAAGAGCAAACTGTTAATCTGCTTAATCATTCAGTATCCTACACACAATTGATTATTTTTCTTCTCCAATGAGGCCCCATGTTAATGTTTCTCATAGTGATCCCAGAGTCAGGAATTTATCTTTTCAGTGATTCACATGCAATATTTTGTAGCTTAATAGTGTCATTTCAGATAGCAATGGCATTTCATAAATTTTGCTGATGTCTTGACAAACTACCTTTGATAATTAAATCTACCAGTGTGCAATATGAATCCTTAATGAGACTTATGACCTTATTATTATTATAATAGAATATTTTTCCACCACATCCAGCTAATGAAATCTGTCTTATTCCTTTGATAATTTTCTACACCTGCATCTGTAACCTCAGACCCAAACTGTGTCCTCTACACAGCAAACACATGAATGAATGAATGAATGAATGGGAAGAATTCTCTTCAGCTTTGCATCTGATTTTATTTGGTCAGGTACTGAAGGACAATACCTTTAGTGCTGGTTATTAAAAAAAAAAAACAGACCTAGCCATTTATAAGAAACGTTAATAGAAAAGGTATTCTTTTTCCACATGAGATGAGATTATTCCTATAAAAGACCTAAAGTGAATCTCAGTAGATTCTAGTAAACTCTAGATGATTGATTTTGCAGATCAATTAAAATTAACACACCTTTTTGGTCAGTCTTTTGAGTTGCTTTACCCATTTTCTTTTCTTGGAATTAAATCCAGTGAATGAAGGCACTGTATCTTTCTCCATTGGAATAGATTATGCACACCCTCTTAAATGAGTGGTAGATTCTAGGGAAATGACAAACATTTCCACCCTGGCCATTGCTGTTACTTACAGTTTAAGTCGTGTTATTGACACAGGAGCTCAAAAGACCTTAGTTGGATTGCCGGGCATGGTGGCCCACGCCTGTAATCCCAGCACTCGGGAGGCTGAGACAGTCGGATCATTGTGAGTTCAAGACCAGAGACCAGCCTGGGTTACAAAGTGAGCTCAAGACCAACCTGAATGGCATAGTGAGACCCTTTCTCAAAAACACCAGGGCTAGGGATCTAGCTCAGTGGCCTAAGCACCTGCCTGGCAAGCGCAAGGTCATGAGTTCAATCCCCGGTACCGCAAAAAAAAAAAAAAAAAAAAAAACAAAGACTTAGTTGGATTAAAGAAAATCACTTATTATCATATGGTGACTGAAATGCCACTCTCCACCCAATGAGCCATTCATTTTTCTTTCAGCACACTGTACTGAGTAACTAACATGTGTCAAGCTGTGCTTTAGAAGTAAAACAAACCAAATAAAACAGAAACAATCAAATAAGAATAGAGCTCTTGTTTTTAAAAATCATAATTTCTAGTATAGACAATGAGAAGATACAGATGATTAAGATAGTAAAAAAACAAAAGGGACTGATTTACGAAGAACAGCCTGATAGCACTGTGAAGGATTTTTTTTACTTTAAATTTGTATTTTTTTCTAAGAGTGCTTTTAAAAGTTTGTTAGTAGCTCTTGAGAAATTGTATTGTTGAGTGGATAGTTAGGATCATAGTGTTTGCTATAAAATAAACCATTTTAAAAATAATAACTAAAAGATCTCCTTTTAAGTACTAGTTATTTTTTGTACTAAGCATGGAACATTGAACAATTCATCTTTCTAGGAATATATAGATGTACTTACACATAGATCCAAAAGCATTTTAGAGTTCTATACTTCTAGTAGATCATGAGTAAAGAGGGTGATTAAAATAATACTGGAATGTCTTTCAAAAGGAGACAATTTGATTTTTGTTCTCAATTTCATTTCAAATTGAAACACATTAGCATTGTATTTAATCATTTTGAGATTAATTCTTATCTATTTTGTAAGAGTTTCTTTTCTGTGTTTTGTTTTGCTTTGTTTTGTTTTTAGACAGCATTTTACTATGTAGTTCAGGCTAGCTTTGAATTCACTATGTAACCCAGGCTGGTCTTGAACTCTTGGCAATCCCCATCTCAGTCTCCCAAGTGCTGAGATTACAGGTATGCACCACCACACTTGGATGAGGCTCTCTTAATATATTCATTATAATGTCTCTCACCTCATTCGTCATCAAACCATTGACACCCAACTCCCCACCATACATACTCTTACCTTATCTGCCTCTTTTTCACAACTGACATCACTTCACAGATAGGAGCTGAGATGGCAATAACCTTGTACATATATGCCATGTTTTTGTGGGAAAAGCCAGCCCAGCATTATGGAAAGTTTTGGATCACAGAGAGAGTTTGTCCATGTTCTAGTGACTTAGACAATCAAGTATTAATTCAAATCCACTCAAATTAAGAGGGAGCCCAGATACTGGGGAGAGAGAAACAGACCTTTCAAGATTTTGCAAATGCATATTCTGCATTTTTAGTATTTTTTACTTTGACCAATGGGTATACATTTATTGAATATCTTCTTTGTGCTTCTGGACATTAGAAGTGAAGGATGTGAGACCAGCTTCGGCTACAAAGTGAGCCAAGGCCAACCTGAACTGCGTATCAAGACCCTGTCTCAAAATGGCCAAAAAAAAGTGAAGGATGCGAAACAATTCCAAATATGTTATGGATGTGTGATTTCACCATTTCACCCATGATTCAACGTGGGTTTTATATTCTAGAACTTTCCTGAACCATTTGCCACATGTACAATTTAGAAAACTCTGGGGTGATTGTCCCCAGGGAAGCGGGAAAGTGGGGCTACTGGATCAGTGTGAGTCCATGCTCTGAGATTCCTTCATTGCAGTGTCTGCAAGAGGAGTGTAAGGACACAGGCCTCTGAGACAAGATCCAAGCAAGAGTTGGCCTGGGCGCATGGGCACACACATGCCGGTGGAGGGTGGAGTAATCAGCAAGGCCAGCAACGTGGAAATGTGTGAAGCAGCAGCAAGGAGCCAGCAGTTGGGCTCTGGAGAACTCCACCAACAGAAAACCAGTCCCAGCCTCCATATCCAGAGGCCAAGATCAGCTCCATACCCAGCATATTTCTGGGACACAACACACAGTTACATACAGTTAGTAACGTGCAGTTACATACAGTTGCATCATGGAACTGTACACACCAGACATATTTTACTACTTTATTCTCCCTTGTTTGTCTGACTGGCTATCCCTTTCCTGTCTGGTTACATGTTGCCTTTTTTTGTTTTGTTTTGTATCCTGGGGTTATTTTTGTATTTTTTTTCCCCTCTCTATCCCTTTTTGCTCTGATCTCTTTTTTCTTTCTTTCTTCTTTTATTTTTCATTCTCTTCAACTTTCTTCCTTCTTTTTTTCACTGTTAAGGTTTCTGAATGTTTTATTTTCTTCTATTAATCCTCTTTCTCTTTCCTCACTACTTTTTGAATTTAAACTTTTGAGTGAGTAATCATTGTCTTTGTCCTTTCTGATTACTCCTTTGCATTCTGTCTCATTCTTTCTCTCTTGTGTCCTCCAGTTTTCTAAAGTTTGGGTCATCATTCTTTGACCTCCATCTTAGATTCTACTATATCAGACCTCATTTATCACATTAGCCTGTCTCCTACCCATCTCTACCCTCTCCCCCACAGAAGGGTGAAATCACTCCATCAAGGGAATAATCACTGCATGCAGTTTATGTTTGATTTTGTTACATAACCTTAGAGTTTACTCCTGTCAGCAGAGGTAACAGGTTAATGTTTACCATAGTTTGTCATTAGTTAAACTGTACTTCAAACTATTGTTATTACTAACTGTACTATTTTAGCCAGGATGTCATACATGTTATAAACAGCTTTTCTTCCCTGTAGGATATCACTGTGATTTTATGGTGTAATATCATCACAACAACCCAGCACCAAAGGATTGAGAGCTGAACCAAGTAGTATTTTTGCATTCTTTACAAGTTGAGAAGGTAGGTTCTTGGGATAGCTGTAAAGAACCACCTGTATCTAAAGGACATCCATAAAGAACAGACATCTCCTAGAGAAGCCTCAGTACTAGTGATAAAACTATATATCACAAGAAATCAGCAAGCATCAACATAGAAAACAAAATAAAATAAAAAAGAGAAAATAGAAAATGACAAGATGAACAAGCAAAATGCAACCTTGGACCCCAAGTCCACCCAGGACAAGCCCATAACTAAATGAGATAGATGAAATTGGAAGTCAAACAATGGAACATTCTGAAATAATAGCAACAGAAGTAGAAAAAAAAAGTGGAAAAGGTTATAGAGAAAAATAATCTCTCAGGTACAAAAAGAAATGATGCTTAAATTCAAAGATATTAAAGAAGATACAGATAAAAGATTAGATGAGCTTAGAAAAATGATGGAAATAAAAAATGTCCCACATTGGAAAGGGATAGAATTCATGAAACTGACCTGTACAGAAATTCAAGAGATTAAAACTTCCATTGAAAGCACATGCAACAATTTGAACAAAGGAGAGGATAGAATTTCAGGTCTTGAAGACAGTGTTGCAGCTAGTGATCATGAAAAGAAAGATATCTTAAAAACAGAAAGAGGTTATAAAAAAATCAATCCAACAACCACAAGACAAAAGCAAGAAGATTAGCGTGAGATTTATTGGGGTCAATGAAAAAGCTGTAGACAGCACAAATGCCATTAAAAACAACAACAACAACAAAAACCTCTTTGCAGAAATAGTCTCAGAAAACTTTCCAAGCATGGATATGCAGTTTGATGTACAAATAAATGAAACATATAGAACTCAAAACAACCATGAGAAAAATAAAACTACATGACATATAATGATTAAGATTCTAGAAATTCAGCACAAGAACAGAATACCAAAAGCTGCTAAGAGAAGAAAAAGATCACCTATAAAGGAAAGCCCATCAGAATCATGGCAAAACAAACATTCAAGTCAAGAACTTGGAGTGAAGTATTTCAAGTCCTGAAAGGAAATGACTTCTGATCCAGATTGCTGTACCCTGTAAAACTATCTTTCAAAATTAATCGATAAATAAGGTACTTCTTCCATGATAAAGAACAACTGAAGAAATTCATGTCCACCCAGCCAACCTTATGAAAACTACTGAAAGATATTCAAGACAGATGTAAAAATAACCAAAGTTTTAAGAACAACAGCACAAAGAAGCCATCAGGCAGGGCAAGCAATCAATCAGAGGGAAAAGCACAGAAGCAAAATCAGGAAAATAACAAGGCCAAGAGAAGCCAATACATATCAGTTATAATCATTGATATAAATGGGCTCAATTCACCAATCAAAACAAACAGACTGGCAGAATGGATCAAGAAACAACATCCAACCATATGCTGTGTACAAGAAACACATTTACCTCTGTTTTGGTTATGTTTCTTTCCTTGCTAGTACAAAACACGTAACACCCAAAATGAAGCAAAGAAAGATTTATTTAGCTTACAGTTTCTGGAGATTTCAGTCCATAGTCAGCTGGCTCCAAGGCAGAGTGGCATGGGAGAGGGGCAGCATTTCAAGGTAGCAGCAAGCAAAAGCAGCCAGAGCCAAAAAGGGGAAAGCAAGCCTCCTCTCCTCCCTTATATTGTACACAGCCCACCCCACCCCTTCAGGGTGGCTGTAACATTCACAAAATATCCTTGCTTGCTTTGCACAGGATGAGGATATTTACAAAGTAAGAACCCCTGGCTGCTGAGTCTCTCAGTTACACTTATAACCTGTTCAAGTTGACACAATGTATCAACCATAACAAAACTATATAACTCTTAAACACATATTTTGATAATTTTTCATATGTGTATACCCTGTGTAATTATCTCTCAGATATAATACATACAAATATTTTCAATTTGCAAATTGTATCTTCTGTTAGTTGTATTTCTTTAATTTTAGGGAAAGCAACTTTACTCTTGGCTTTCTGTTTTCTATAATAATAAAAATTTTAAAAATTTGCAATTTTAAAAAATTCTTTTTGATTAACAATCTAAAGTACAAAAGTGCAGAAAACTGCACTCTTCTCAAGCCCAGTTCTTTAGAGCTTCTAACAGCAGTGACATTTGTAAGGGAAAAAAAAAAGGTATAATAGAATTCTAGCATTTGGACCAAATTCTGCCAACAATTGCCTGTGATAAGGCAGAAATGCTTTTCCTAAGTTTTTAAATTTGTAAAATAATGAGAGAATAATCCTTAACCCTCATACCTTAAGAAAAACTGCAACAATCAATGACAAAATGCACATAGCAATCTATTTAAAATTGCAAAGAACTATAAAAACAAGAGTATTTTTCAGAAGGAAAACTAGCTTGGAATGTTTCATAATATCTTGATTGGGAAATAACTGAAGATTTTTTAATAGTCAACTGTTTACACTTGATTCACTCTTACTCAATTTCATCCTTGTTAACAAATATACCCTACTAAATTCTTTCCCTTTGGATATTTACGCTTTTCTGGTTTTTATTGTACACTGCTGATTTTTGTGACACACTAGAAGGGAATTGTATTGTAATAATAATAGCATCATTATCAAGTCTCATAAGTGTCTTTTAGAAAGAATTATTAAGCATCTTCCAGTCTACAAATAAAATCCTGAGAAATGCAAAGTAATACTAAACAGAACTCAAACAGGAAATACCTGAATGATAAAAATATTCTTTAATATAAATCTTTCTGTGGTGATTTGACACAAATCCTTATTTGAATCTGTCCATATTTAACTACCTTAGGCAATCTTGAGAGGTTATTATCATATATACTGTGTATCTGTGTCTGCACTTTTTTGCATACATTTAATGAAATAGAGGAATATACATTCCGTATTACTTAAATGTGCCTTTTGAACATCACATAAATACAGAAAGTAGCATCATGAACTGAAAAACTGAGAATTTATTCATGTTTCTCTCCACTCACAGAATATTTTCATTTTGTTTCTTTATGTTTCCTTTGGTTTTCTTTCTTTCTTATTTATTTATTTGGTCTTTTTGAGACAGGGTCTTACTATACAGTTCAAGTTGACCCCGTGCTCACTTTGTAGCCCAGGTTGGTCTGGAACTCACAACAATCCTCCTGCTTCAGCTTCCCAAGTGCTGGGATTACAGGAGTGCCCCACCATGCCAGACTTCCTTTGGTTTTCTGAAGGAAAAATGTGCAGGACTGAAAATGGCATACGTTTGAGATCCAACAATGTCAGATAGCAAAGCTTTGTCTTCATACATTGAATTGAATAAACAACAAATGAGCGCAAACCACTACTTCATTGAAAATTTTTCCTTAGTTTTTTTATTTCACTGACAAATATAGACAACTTGATCCATTAGTTCAACAAAGTATTTGAAAGAAGTCTAATAAAAATTGTACAAAAACATAAAAACTTTCATAAATATTGCATTCTAGAGAAGAAAAAAACCCTCTATACAGAAATGTGAGGTGACCTGAATCTAAATGCTTATGCTGTCCGTGATTCTCTTTATAAAATAGGCCAAGCTACTAAAATTCTCTGAGGTTTCCTTTTCTCTCATCATATCACTTAGGATGCTTTCTGCTACAAGTAACAGGAAACCAACTAAAAGTGGCTCTAACAAGGTTATCATGTCATTATTTTTTGTTTCTCACAAGGAATCTGAAGAAAGGAACCTCCCAGTTAAGTCATCTCTCAGACTTATCATCATCTTCAAGTACCTTACTTCCCACACCTATCTGTTCTCAGTCTCTCTTTTGTGCTCATTGACAACCTTTGTGTTCATAAGATGGATGTGGCAACTGTGTATCATGTTATCATAGAAAGCAGGGTACAATGAGTTATATTTTCTTTCTTTCTTTTTTTTTTTGAAAAGAATACAACCAAACAAAATAAAACAGAGTAGAGTCAATCACTACAAAACAATGAACATGGTACATGACTTCT
>RJWT010016195.1:0-20026 GCA_004365215.1 Cuniculus paca | reverse complement strand
GGGCCTGCTGCCGAGGAGGAGATTCAGAGATCACATCAGCAGGATCTGTGTGACCGTCAAGCATCGAATAGAGAAGCTAACTGTTGAGTGGACAAAGGAAAATAGGGTTTAACCCAATTAAGGTGGCAGCGGTGGGGAGGCAGAAGCAGAAGCAACATACCTGGGAGGACCTGGAAGTCTGCCATGTGGTATTCTGTCTGCTCACCTGCCAAATGTTGCAACAGCATCCCAGCAAAGATGCCAGGTGTGCAAGACAGAGATAGGAGCACGAGGCTCCTCATGCAGCAGTTTGCCTATCTTTTCCCATTTCTCCATAATGAGAGTTCCTCCTCAGGATACCAAGGACAATAATCATGAATTTCTTGCAAAAGTTGTACTAAATTACACGTGGAGGGCAACATGGCCTGTCTTCTTAAGGAGAAAGAGCAGTTCTGCCTTATGTTTCTATTGTGCTTCAGACAGGGAATTCCCCATGACTTACCCAGGGATTTTCTGAAGAAAATGAAGTAGACACGTCGGGGTCATGTTCCGCCCCAGGAACACAGCGAAGGCAAGTCACCCTCCACAGCAGATGTCTCCACTGTCGAGTCCCTGTTTGGGTACCCAATGTTCGGGTTCTGCAAGCAGAGGGAAAATAAAGGGACACACACATTAAGGGTCAGCAAAATGGCTGCTGCCTGACCAGCGTAAGCAAGCAGCTTTTATTGAGACTTTTTTTTTTTTTTTTGGTACTGGGGATCGAATTCATGACCTCATGTTTACCAGGCAAGTGCTTAAACCACTGGGCTAAATCCCCAGCAGCTTGTATTGAGATAAAGAACAAAGAAACTCATATTACACACGCTTAGATTATATAGCTTGTTCGCTCCTTGTCCTTACAAGAGCTCGTGATTTTATCTTGAGGGGATGTTTCAAGGCCTGCACTTTGTACCAAGATACTGTCAACTAGATATGTGTGGGACAAAATGGAGTCAGAGCAGCCTCTTTACAAAGATAAGGTGGCTTAGTGTGTCTGGAGTTGTTTCTGCATCTTCTAATCTGTCCCATTGATCTTTGGGTCTGGTTTTGTTTTTGTTTTTGTTTTGCTAGTACTACACTGTTTTTATCACAGTAGCTTTATGGTATAATTTCAAGTCAGGGATTGTGATGCCCCCTGTCTTGTCTTTGTTGCCCAGGATCGCCTTTGCTATTCTAGGTCTCTTCTGGTTCCAGGTGAATTTTAGGATTGCTTTCTCTAATTCTGTGAGATATGCTATTGGAATTTTGATTGAGATTGCATTGAATCTGTGTAACAGTTTTGGAAGTGTTATGGTTGATACACTGTGTCAAGTCGAGATTAGAAGTTTAACTGAGGGGCTCAGCAGGGAGCCAGGGTTCTTACTTTGTAAATATCCTCATCCTGTGCAAAGGAGGGCAAGGACATTTTGTGAGTGCTACACCCGCCCTGAAGTGGGGGAGCTGTGTACAATATAAGGGAAGAGAAGCTTGTTTTCTCCCTTTTGCTCTGGCTGCTGCCTTGAAGTGTTACCCCAGTGCCATGCCACCCTGCCTTGGAGCCAGCTTATTATGGACTGAAATCTCCACAAAGAGTGAGCTAAATAAACCTTTCCTTCTTTCATTTTGGGTGTCAGGTGTTTTGTCCTAGCAATGAGAGAAAAGTAACCAAGACAGGAAGTATGGCCATTTTCACTATATTGGTTCTTCCTACCCACAAGCATGGAATATTTCTCTATTTTCTAATATCCTCTTCGATCTCCTTTTTCAGAGTACTGTAGTTTTCAATGCAGAGGTCTTTTACATCCTTTGTTAGGTTGATTCCTAGGTATTTCATTTATTTGGATGCTGTTGTAAAAGGTATTGTTTCCCTGATTTCTCTCTCAGTGAGTTTGACATTCGTGTACAGGAAGGCTATTGATTTTCGAGTGTTGATTTTGTAACCAGCTATGTTACTGATTTGCTTATTAAATCTAGAAGTCTTTTGGTGGAGTTTTTTGGTTCTTCTAAGTAGAATATCATGTCATGTGCAAATAACAATAGTTTAACTTCTTCCTTTACTATCTTTATTCCTTTTATTTCTTTCTCTTGTCTAATTGCTTCAGCTAGTTTCGAGACTGTGTTGAATAAGAGTGGAGACAGTAGACATCCTTGTCTTATTCCTGATTTTAGAGTGAAAGCTTTCAGTTTTTATTCATTTAGTATGATGTTGGCTGTTGATTCATAGATGACTTTTATCCAATTGAGATAAAGACCATCTATTCCAATTTTTTGTAGGATTTTTATCATGAATTGGTGCTGGACTTTGTCAAAAGCTTTTTCTGCATCTATCGAGATGATACATGATTTTTGTCCTTGGCTCTGTTAATACAGTATATTACATTTATGGATTTACGTATGTTAAACCATCCCTGCATCCTGGGGATGAATCTCACTTGATCACGGTGTACAATCTTCTTGACAATTTATTGCATTCTGTTTGCCAGTATCTTATTGAGGATTTTTGTACCAGTATTCATTAGGAAGATTGGCCTGTAATTCTCTTTCTTAGTTGGGTCCTTCTCTGGTTTTGGTATCAGGGTAATACTTGTTTCCAGGAATGAATTTGTAAGTATTGCTTCCCATTCAATTTCATTAAAGAGTTTGGGAGTGAGTTCAATTCTTGGTACCAAAAAAAAAAAAAGTGATGAAATTTTCTCTACAGTTCACTGATGAAATTTGACTTTTTTTCAGATAATACTAACTCCCTCTCAGTTTTAGAAAACATTGCTGGGCTAGGAGCTGAGCCAAAGCTCCCTCATAAATAGACAGCTGTCTATTCACTTCCTTACATAAAGTTCAAAGTTCGAAATCACAGGGATGAGAACTTCCAGAGGTTCTATGCATCTCCTTCTTTGAGGCAACCATACTGCTAGTATATCCTATTAAATAGACATAAATCCTATTCTTTAAGATTCCCAAAGAGCAAATTTTATAAATCTGTTAACAAATTATTAGTGTCACATCTCATTAGGATCTACTTTTTTCTTTTTTTCTTTTTTTCTTTTTTTTTTTTGTACCAGGAATCAAACTCAAGACCTTGTGCTTGCCAGGAAGGTGCTATGCCACTGAGCTGTATCCCCAGCCCTACTTATTTTTTATATTAATGCCTTAGTTTCCCTCTTTGAAAGTGGAACGATAATATCTCCATTGATACAATGAAAATAATTTACATTGCTTTATGCTACTTGAGTTATACCATTATAAAAATAGAACATACCAAGTGAGCATGATGGCACATGCTTGTAATCCCAGTACTTGGGAAGCTGAGGCAGAAGGATCAGCATGAGTTTAAGGCCAGCCTTGGCTACATAGAGAGTTCAAGGTCAGCCTGAACTACAGACTGAGACCCTGTCTCAAAAAAAAAGTCTTAAAATGCCTGTAATAAATATATACACTAGTAATATAGTAGCATATTACTATCAAGTATTTGTGCTATATATAATTGTATGTGCTATATTTTAGATGACTGATGACTGACAGCATAGCAGTACCACCATATGAATAAGCATTGGACTATGATATTACAATGCCTACAACTTCTCCAGTCAATAACAATCTTTCAAATCCATTATCTTATACCACCCGTGTATATGCAGTCCATCATCAACTACATGTTTTTTGTTTGTTTGTTTGTTTGTTTGTTTGTTTGTTTGTTTGTTTTGTGGAACCAGGGATTGAACTCATGACCTTATGCTTGCCCGGCAGGCACTTAGGCCACTGAGCTAAATCTCTAGCCCCTACATGTTGTTTTTTGATTCATACATTCAAATAATTTTTAAATCTACAGTGTTATCTTTTAGCCTATAAATCTTAAAATCATTTTAGTTCTTCTTTTCCTTTTTCAAATGGGATACTAATCTAAGGAGCTATATAAGTCAGTCAAGTTGCCAGCAAGAAACAGATGACATACTCAAACTGAGTAATTTTCAGAGATCTAGAAAGGGAATATTTACAGAGTTGAAGACAGAATTTAGGAAGGGTAAACAAAAGATGGCACAACAGTCAGAAAACCCCTAGGACTGAGGAGGAGAGAGAGCACTATCTGAAGAGAGCTACCTGGAGGATCAGTGGTCCATTGTTAAAGAAAAACTTACTGTTCTTGTGAAAGCATGGTAGAAGCCTTTTTCAGAACCATTGCAGCAGTTACAGGGGCTTTGGCAGTGGAATTTTGCAATAGAGAAAAGAGTTTGAGCTCAGCTCTGAATACAGAATTGGCAAGCAGGAAAAGTCAGCCAAGGAGCAAGACTGGAGTCAGCAGGTGGAAAATTACTAAGAAGAAACATTAGAGGTAAGGGAAATTTTGACTACACCAACCTAACAGAATTCTTGCTGAAGATAGGCCAAGGTGGCTAGACATCACCTGAGAGTGCAGTGATTTTTCATCAAATAGTGAAAGTGATGAGATGTTAAGTGTTAGGGTTCTTACCTCACTGACTTAGCAGGGGTTTTTTTTGGGGGGGGGGTTTGTTTGTTTGTTTGTTTGTTTGCTAACACCCAGCTATACAAGGAACTGCACAGATGGGCCTAGAAAGAGGTCCAGCTGCCTGATTAAAATTTGACCAAGCAAAGAATCTTTGTCTCCTTCAGTAGAGATGCACAGCCAACCAATGATGATCTGATGGGGTGGGAACCAGGGGAAAAAATACCCTGACCTCACTCTCCTCCCAAATCTAAATCTCCAGCTTGTGCCTTCCATTGGCCACACCCAGCTGGAAGCAGAAGTGTGAAGGAGCTCAATGAATCAATCAGTATAGATCAACCTCCTGGGCACCAGCCAAGACACAGAAAAGTAAAGAATGATATGGGATGGCAAATGAAAGATATACAGAATAGGGAGTGATTGGAAGATGAGCTTATATCCCAAACAAGGATAAGAAGATTTTCTTTCAAGTGGCTGTGTTATGTCCTCCTGATGCTCCCCAGTACATTTGGTTGTTGTTAAATAAAGATAGACCTTTTTTTTTTCTTTTTTTGTCAAACTCACGACCTCGCACTTGCCAGGCAGGCACTGTGCTGCTGAGCTATATTCCCAGCCTAAGACAGACATGTTTACACTACAAACCATTGACTTGTCAGAGCCTAGAAAGACAGCTGAGCTTCCAGATATAACAGTAAGTCAGTAATCCAAAAATGAAATGGTTAAGCCTTTAAGTCATTATACAATAGTATAAGCAAGAGTCTAAAGTGGAAAAAGTACCTACTTTCCCTGTTCCATTTTTCTCCCTTGAGCAGGATACTGGCTGAGGGTCAAATGGATCAGCACAGATATGAGGATCATCTTACTGATGAAGGAATCCTGTGTAAAAGTCTCTGGCAGTTTGATAGCCCTGGATTGGGGAAAGCAAGGAGAGAAGGCTAGGAATGGAAAAGTACTGAATACTGAGTCAGAATAGGAAAAGAATCTTCAACATTCCTTTCTTTTTTTTTCTTTTCCTCGCGGCGCCAGGGATCGAACTCACTCACAACTCGCACTTGCCAGGCAGGCGCTTAGGTCGCTGAACTAAATCCCCAGCAACATTTCTTCTTTGTTCCCCCATAAGGAATGCTTGGTAAAATTCCCTGTGGAAGACCTAGAGCTTGGCCTCAGATAAAGAGACCTAGGAATGAAGGTTCCAGAGACAAGAATACAAATATTCCAAGAAGAAAATCAGCTGAGGAGGCCTATATTTTTGACTGGAACCCTCTTCAGAGACTGCAGTGCAATGCAGGGAGGGCAGCGTCTCTTGGCCCCTCAACCCACCCCAAGACCTGCTATATAAAGCCTTTATATTTGTGTGTAGTCAGGCCTGAAAAATTAAGCAAAGATTTTTAACCAGAATTCAGGCTCTTCACTGACCACTCAAGAAAAATTACAAGACAAAATATCTTCCTGCAGAAGAAAAATTACAAGACAAAATATCTTCCTGCAGTAAGTCCAACCCTATTTACTATTTCAAGAAAATTCCAGGAACAATGCTGCTATCTTATATATGAAACAATCAGATCTTTAAGGAAAAACATGACTTTAAATCCTCTGTCAGTGACCTATTTAAATATCTGATATTTTCTATATGCAGAGGCAGTTCAAAATATAAATGTAGAAAGATAACGGGAAATCTTATCCAGCATGAATATCTTCTCAAGCTTAATTTTTGGGTATGTTGTAATAATTCTGCACATTTTATAAGGAATCATGACAGAAGACTCATAATTAAAATATTAGAATTCCTTTTATATGCATTGTACCCTTAATATAAATAATTCAAATCAAAATGGTCCATTTCCCATCAAAGCAGGGTTATAAGGAATATCCTTTCTGTGGAGATCTTCCCAATCCTTTTTGCATATTATTTAGGAGTTATTTAAATTATATATCATATACAATCAACTATTAGCACTCAGAATGCTCTACTTTATAACGCGTATTTCCTTTAATAGCTGATATTCAAATGAAATCACTACAAGGTGAAAATAATAGAAATGTACTAAGCAATACAAAAATAAATTCCTCAAGAAAGATGATATATAATAAACTATAACTGAGTACTGCAGGAAGAGGGAAAGAAAAAGAAAGATGCTAGTCATCTTCATTTTGGTGAATTGAATATTGCTAAAGAATAATGGGATTATATAAACATAAAGAGAAACACTAACACCAAAATACAAATGTCTCTAATCTTTTTTTTTTTTTTTTTGCAGCACTGGGGATTGAACTCACAACCTTGCGCTTGCCAGGCAGGTGCTTAGACCACTGAGCTAGATCCCCAGCCCTGGTGTTTTTGAGACAGGGTCTTACTATGCCGTTCAGGCTGGCCTTGAGCTCACTTTGTAGCCCAGGCTGGTCTTGAACTCACAACGATCCGCCTGTCTCAGCCTCCCGAGTGCTGGGATTACAGGCATGAGCCACCACGCCCGGCTAAGCCTCTCTAATTTTATAACAAGAAAAACACATACAAGTGTGTGTGTCAGGGTGGGTGCTGATTGGTGATACACACCTGTAGTCTTAGCATTCTGGGAAGCTGAAGCAGGAAGATCTGAAGTTTAAGCCCATCCTGGACAACTTAGTCATTTAGCCTCACCCTGTCTCAGAACAAAAAATAAATAAATGAGGAAGGGCTGGAGATGTAACTCAATGCAAAGGCCCTAGGTTTACCCCAGTACCTCAAAAGAAAAGAAAAGAAAAGAAGACATGAAATAGGATTTTTCTAAAAGCTGTAAAAACAAAAAAGTATACAATAAAACAATAGACCTAAAAACAAATTCTCTGGCATGTAAATAAATGCAATTATGCTAAACCCATCTACAAAAATGCTTTGTTATGTTATAGTTTTTATCACAGCGAAAGTCTGATATATTTAAAACACTCAGTTACAGCAGTGATTCAAAAAGTTTGAATAAAAGAGTAAGCACAAGTATACTAGGCAAACACAAACCAAAAAAGGGTCATGAGCAATGTCAGACAAGATTGAATTAAGACAAAAAGCATTAAATGAAACTGAGAATGTCACTTTAATGCTAGGGCATAAGACAGTAAAGTACATAGTGATCAAGAAGGCCTATGGGGCTGGGCATTGTGGTACATGCCTGTAATCCCAGCACTTGGGAGACTGAGGCAGGAGGATCACTTCGAGTTTGAGGCCAGCCTGGGCTGAGTTCAAGGCCAGCCTGAACTGCATAGTGAAACCTTGTCTCAAAGAGACATGAAATAAAGGCCTATGGAAGCTAGCACAAAGGGTTTGTTGGAAGAGAAATCTATTGAAAGTAGATCAGTTTTGGATACCTACACACCAAAATAAGATGGTGACATTTTAAGAGAAATATGATCATAATACAAATGCTTGATTTAAGATGGGGTTATGTCTTCATAAGTCAATTGTAAATCAGAAATACCGTAAGTGGCCAGGTGCAGAGGCACACACCTGTAATCCCAGCATTTAAGAGGCTAGGCGGGAGGATCACTCTGAGTTTGAGGCCAGCCTGGGCTACACAATGAGACTCTGTCTCAAAAAAAAAAAAAAATATATATATATATATATAAAATAAGTAAAAAGTGTATTCTAATACTTCTAACCAATTGAACATCATGGCTTAGTGACAGTAAACTGTAGTGTACTAGTTATGCATCATTATGATCACATGGCTAACCAGGAGCATCTTAGGAGTATCCTACTATATTAAACTAACCCAGGAAATGATCAAAATTCAAAATTTGAAGTACAGCGTCTATTGAATGCTTATCATTTTTGTACTATTGTAAAGTTCAAAAGTCAAATCATCATAAATCAGGGATTATCTGTGAAGTCAACCTCCTAAAGTGTTCTTGGATTATCACAAAAACCAATCACATATTAAAACACAAATAAGCCTCAACACTTCAATGATGTCCACAAACATAAATAGTTCAGCCAACATTCTTTGAGCACACTGCAATACAACTAGAAATAAATGACAAAAATCAGAGAACAGGGCAGGGATATAGCTCAGTGTTACAATGCATGCTTGAGACCCTGGGTTCAATTCTCAGCCCACAAAATCAAACCAAATGTAAAAACTCTCTAGTACTCAGACAATTTTTTAACTCTTAAATAACTTTTAGGTCCAAGAGGAAATCCAAACTAAATTGCAGAATATCTAGAAAACAAATACTAATGAAAGCACTACAAAAGGCAGTAGTAAGAGAAAACTTCATGCCATTAAGCTATATTAGTTGAAGTAATTTAAACTATATTTAAAAACAAGAAAGATGATATAAATGAAGCAAGGAACTGAAGAAAAAATATTCAAAAAAAGTTCAAGGAAAGCTTCATGAATGAAACAGTAAAGAAAAAAATTACTGAATATAAAAATAGAAATGGCAGAATAAATCAATAAATTCAAGAGTTGGCTTTGAGTCAGGAATAGATAAGCCAATAGTTGTACTAGTTTTTAGGAAAAATGATGGAGGACAAGGCACGTGTACACAAATAAGATATGAGGAAAGTAACCTTGGTGGGTGAAATACATAATTATTTCCCTATGAAAATATAATTGCTAAAAGTGACTTCAGAAGAGATAGAATATCTAAACTGGCTGGGTGTGGTGGCATATACTTGTAATCCCAGCACTTCCTGCTGAGGCAGGAAGATTCAAGACCAGCCATTCAGAGCTACAGAATGAGTTAAAGGCCAACAAAAACTATATAACAAGACCATGTTTCAAAAAAGAATCTAAACTGGCCATTTCCCACAAATGGAATTAGGAAAGTTGCCAAGGGCTAGTCCCAAAAATAAAGCACTGGGCCTAAATAGTTTTATAGAGAAATAATAGAAAATTTTAAAGAATAGATAATTACTATGGGGCTAGAGATGTAGCCCAATGATAGCACTTACCTAGCACTTAGGAAACCATGAGTTTGATCACCAGCACCATAAAGAAAAAGAAGCCTGGTGTGGTGGTACAGACCTACAATCCCATTACATAGAAACCTGAGGCAGGATTGCAAATTCAAGTCCTGCCTAAGTCATTTAGCAAGACATAGTCTCAAAATAAAAAGTAAGAAAGACAGGGAATGTAGCTCAATGTAAAAGCACTATGTTCAAACCTTAGTGTGGTGTGAGGCCAGAGTTAGGTATAGTATCACATGCTTGTAATCCGAGGACTCCCGGAAGCTAAGGCAGGAGGATCATAAATTCAAACCCAGTCTGGGCAACTTAGTCCCTGTCTCAAAATAAAAGAAAAAAAGGGCTAGGGATGTAGCTCAATGTCAAGGTATTGGGTTCAGTCCCCAGTACTGTTGGGGGGAGGGGATAATAAATCTTTTAAACTATTCCATAGCACACAAAGAAAAATATTGCCAAATTATTTTGTGAATATAACACATTGTTGATACTAAAACCCAATAGAAACATGAGATGACAAGGCAACAAAATATCTCCTGAAACTCCCAACTCTCCCAAAGCTGATTCCTGGACATCAAGGGTGAGAAAATAAAAAATCACACAACTAAATTAATCAAAATGATAAAAGATGAGATTTAAAAACAGATAAATAAGGTGATGGGCAAATATAAACAAGATATAACTTAAATAATCAACTTAATAAACAAGACAACCAGGAAGTTTACAGAAGACACTAGTGAAAAAGTAGATGAGCTAAACAAAATCATACAAAACATGAATGACCAGAGTAGCAAAGAATTTGAGACCATGAAAAGGTACCTAACAAATCCAAGGGATTAAAAATTCTATTGAAAGTATGGACAGCAGAAGCAACCAATGCAAAGAAAGTGTGTCAGAATTAGAAGACAGGACTGATGTCAATGAGAAATTACTCAGTGATACCTTGAAAACAACAAAAGAACATGAAAAATGGATCCAACATCTATGAAATCCTGGTCTTTACCATTTGTATTGTTATCAATTTTCTGATCTAATCTCCAACCAGAATCACCCATCAAACTCAGCTTACAGCATTCTAGGGCTTCTCTAGCTGGCATCTCCAAACCTTTCCAAACTCCTCCCACAGACTAGTTCCAAAGGCTTTTAAACCACATGGTCATGAATATTCACAACACCAACTGCCCTTCTGGTACCAAAATCTGTCCTAGTCACTTTCTCATCTCTGAGGCACAATACCTGACACCCACGTATTAGAGAGGTTTATTTTTGATTTTTTGTTGTTTTTCTTTTTAATTAATTAAGACTATTGGTACATTTTAGGTATACATAATGATCATGTTCATCATAGGGAATTTGTATCTGTACATGATATATCTTGATTCTTTTCTTCCCTATTCCCCTACCCTCCCTTCAACCCTTTTTCCCCTCCCTATTTATAAAAGTTTTGTTTCCATTTTTCCTTCTTTTCTAACTTTCTCCTCTTTTCCTTCCTTCTTTTCCCTTTTCCCCATCCCTAGTTCCCTTCCTGTTTGAACATTTTCTTTCTATTTCACAATATCATTATATGTTTTGGTTTTTACATTTCAGCTTCTCACACCAGAGAAACTTTGTGGTACTTACACATGCATGTCTGATTTATTTCACTGAAGAGTATGTAGGAAAGGTTTATCTTGGCACACAGTTTATTTCAGTCCAGAGTCAGCCAGCTCCAAAGAAAAATAGCATGGCAGAGGGAACAGCAGAGAAGCTGCTCACATCATGGTAGCCAGAAGCAGAATACAAAGGGAGAAATGAGGGAGATACACCCTTCCAGGTCACTCCCCCAGTGACCCACCTCTTCCAACCAGACCCCACTTCCTAACAACAAGTTAGTTATATTGCCCCCATGATTCAGTCACTTTCCCAAAGCCCCATCTATGAGCACATGAGGCCTCTGAGGGACAGTCTTCACTTAAGCTCCCACTGATTCCTGGCTCCAGTGGTGTGATATTTGGGTGGAACTGAGCTCTGAACAATTTACATTGTTCCTGTAAGAATGGTGCCAAGGTAATTCATGAGGAAAAAAGCTAAAACTCATATAGGACTTTCTGAAACAGTTATCAATCTGTCATCCTGTGATATATAGAAATTGTGTCTGGGCCAAACTATAGGAGCTTTTCAAATCCTAGGCAATTAATGTTTCTGCAAAGCATGCATTTTAAAATGACTTCCAGAATCAAAGTGATAAGAAGTGAGTTTTTGAAAGATCAGATTTCATTTTCAAGGAGTACAAAGCATACCTGTATTTTATCCTACTTCTTGTGTAGCTGGTATTTTAATGATACTAACTTTTAGATGAATTAGGCACATAAATTCCTATGATGGCAGATAGGAAATACCCTTCTCTTCTAACTTGAGTATTTGGTCATACTTGCTTGAACCAGAAATGTCCTAAAACAGTGACTGATCATATTATCTGATTATTGTCAAAAAGAAATCACTCTGTTGCTTATACTTTCAATGGAATTTTGAATCTCCTGGTCTTTGCCTCAATCTGATAAAAGCCATCTATGACAAACCAATAGCCAACAACTAAACGGTCAAAAACTGAAAGCTTTCACTCTAAAATCAGGAATAAGACAAGAATGTCTACTGTTACCACTTCTATTCAATAATGTTTCCACTTCTGGAAACATTAACCAGAGCAATTAGACAAGAAAAAGAAATAAAAAGGAATAATGATAGAAAAAGAAGTTAAATTATCATTATTTGCAGATGACATGATACTCTACTTAGAACACCCCAAAAACTCCACTAAAAGACTTCTAAATTTAAGAACCAAATTCAATACTGCAGCTGGATACAGTCAACACTCAAATATCAATAGCATTCCTGTACACAAACAACAAACTCAATGAGAGAGAAATTAGGGAAACAACACCTTTCACAGTAGCATCCAAAAAAATGAAATACCTAGAAATTAATCTAACAAAGGAAGTAAAAGATATATACATTGAAAACTACAGTACCCTGAAAAAGATCAAAGAAGCTATCATAAAATGGAAAGATATTCCTTGCTCGTGCATAGGAAGAACCAATGTAGTAATAATGGCCATACTTCCGAAATTCTTATACAGATTAAATGCAATCCCAATCAAAATACCACTAGCATATCTCACAGAACTAGAGAAAACATTCCTAAAATTCATCTGAAACCAGAAGAGACCTAGAAGAGCAGAAACAATTCTCAGCAACAAAGGCAAGGCAGGGGGTATCACAATGCCTGACTTAAAATTATACTACAAAGCCACTGTGATTTAAAAAAAAAAACAGCATGGTACTGGAAAAAAAAAAAAAGACCTGAAGATCAGTAGAACAAATTAGAAGATGCAGAAACTACTCCAAATACACTCAGCCACTTTATCTTTGACAAAGGTGCCAAACACATTCACTGGAAGAAAGACAACCTCCTTAAAAATGGATAAATGGTGCTGGAAAAACTGGCTTTCCACATGCCAAAGACTAAAACTAGATCCATGTCTACCACCATGCACTAAACTAAAATCAAAATGGGTCAAAGATCTAAATATTAAAACAGAAACACTAAATCTGCCAGAAGAAAGAATAGGCAGAACTCTTGAAGACATAGTGTAGGCCAAGATTTCATGAACAAAACCCTGATCACATGGGAAATAATACAAAGAATTAACAACTGGGACCTCATACTATTAAAAAGCTTTTGCACAGCAAAATAAATCACCAACAGAGTGCAAAGACAACCCACAGAGTGTGAAAAAATTTTAATCTGTTGTTCCTCAAAGGATTAGTATCTAAAACATACAAAGAATTGAAAAAAAATTAGACACCCCAAATTTAAAGACCCAATCCAAAAGTGAGCATCTTGAGATGAACACAAATTTCTTAAATGAAGAAATACAAACAGCAAATAAATATATGAAAAAATGTTCACTGGTCATTTGAGAGACACAAATTAAATTCTATCTCATCTCAGAAAGAATGGCCATTATCAAGAAATTTACCAATAACAAATGCTGGAGAGGCTGTGAGGAAACAGGAACCTTTCTCCACTTTTGGTGGTAGTGTAGACTGGTGCAACCACTGTGGAAATCAGTGTGAAGATCCCTCAAAAAACTGATTAGAGTGGGGTATAGTGGCACGTGCCTATAATCCCAGTACTTGGGACACTGAGGCAAGAGGATTGCTGTGAGTTCAAGGTCAGTCTAAGCCACAAAGAGAGTTCAAGGCCAGCCTGAACTACATAGCAAAACCCTGTCTCAAAAAGACAACAACAACAACAACAAAAACTACAATTAGAAGTTCTATTTGGTACTGGGAATCAAACTCAGGACCTTGCATTTGCCAGGCAGGCACCTAGAAGTCCCATTTGACCCAGCTATTTTCCTTCTGGATACTTTCCTGGAAGAATTAAAAACATCATACTACAGCGATACATGCATACCTATTTTTATAGCAGCACAGTTTGTAATAGCTAAATATTGGTGAAAACTCAACCAAGGATTGGATAAAAAAATGTGGTTTTTTTTTATACAATGGAGTACAACTCAGTCATAAAGGATAAACTTGAGACATTTCTAGGTAAATGGATGCACCTTGAGATCATACCCTTAAGTGAAATAAATCAGACACACATGTGTTAATATCACATCGTTTCCCTGGTGTGAGAAACTGAAAGAGTAAATAAGTACCAAAGTATACAATAGATGTTGTGAATTAAAATATCCACAGTGTTTTAATATGTTGAGGAAAGATTTAGACAACTGATTTAATTAGATTAATATACCTAGAATTTAATTGGTGATAGAAAAGTTTGCATATTTAAAAAAAAGTTTACTCCAAGAAAAAAATACATAGAAAAGGAAAGGTAATTTATCACATGACATGACTCAAATATCAACAGATTTTATACAATCATAATGAATAAACTGAATTCTGATCAGAACAAAATCAAACTGTTGCGAGAATGGGACTGGGGTGTGCAAGGAGAGCTACGTTGGGTTGTATGGCAGAAGATGAGCAAAACAGAAACCAATTTTCACATACTATGATGAGAATTCATCAGATAACACCTAAAACTCAAACAACAAGAATAGTAATATGACTGGATAAAAAAAATCTGTACAACCAGGTGGTTTCCAATCTTTGCTTTTATTTTATTTTATTTTATTTATTTATATATATATATATATTTTTTTTTTTTGCTGCACCAGGGATTGAACTCACAACCTTGCAGTTTCCAGGCAGGCGTTTAGGCTGCTGAGCTAGATCCCTGGCCCCCAACCTTTGCTTTTAAACAAAATTAAAGGAAGACCGGTTTGAGAAGCATCTGCTAGAACTCAGAAACCATTTTATTGGTAGCTGTCTGTATGGTTTTGGCATATAACTCAGAAGAAATTTGACAATCTGGTATCCTATCTTAAACTTATGAAAATAAGTTTTCTTAGCACTGTAACAACAGAAAATAGAAGTAAAATTGATACAAAATACTATGTCATTATGCGGCCAGTCATGGTGGTGCATTCCTGTAATCCCAACACTCAGGAGACTGAGGCAGGAGAATTTCCATGAGTTTGAGGCCAGCCTGGGCTACATAGTGAGTTCAAGGCCATCCTGAACTACACAGCAAGGCCTTGTCTCAAAAAAAAAAAGAATATTATGTCTTTCATGCAGTAATTTATTCACACAGGCCTGAACTAATTGATAAAAGAGCTCAGTCTGGTCATACTATTCAGAGGTACATTTCTAATTGAAGTTTATGCTTTGTGCCAGTTATTTCTCAAAATTGGAAATATGTATGTGGTTTTGATTAATTATATGTGAACAATAACCCTACAATGACTCAGTCAAATTATCCCAATAGCCCATGGTCAGAATATTTAGAAATCTTGCAATGTGGAGATACTTTTGATGCAAAGAAGTATGACAGGATGATCAATAAAAGACATAAAATTATTTTACATTATGAACAAAATTCTGTAGGAAAAGTATAATAGAAATATGAGTTCAAAGAGAAAAGGAAACTATAAATTTCCACCCGTTAAAAAAGAAGAGCTTGATCACTTAACCTCACATGTGAAAGATCCTGGGTTCAACCTCTGGTACTACACAAAGAAAAAGAGGAGAAAAAAGAAGGAGAAGGACAGCTTGAACAGGGCACAGTAGCACACAAATGTAATCCCAACTACTTGGGAAGCTGAGGCAGGAGGATCACAAATTAGAGGCCAGTCCAGGCAATTTAGTTAGACTTTGTCTCAAAGGGCTGAGGATGTAGTTCAGGGGCAGAGTACTTGCCTAGCATGTGCAAGGTCCTGGGTTCAATCCATATTGCCAAAAAGGAGGAAGAGGACAATGAGGATGAGAAGGAAAAGCAGTTTGTTCAATAATATTTAAATTGAATAATGTGACTATTAAATCACCATGATATTTAGATTACATTACATTACATTTCTAAGAGAGCTACTATAATCCATAATATTATAAAGCCACATAGTTTATAGCTACAAAACTATTAACAACTAGTTTTATTTTAAATGTTGATACTTAAAGTATGTTAGAAGGCACATCTTTAGCAACCTCTTACACTTAGAATTTTCAAATCTAGGTGTTGAGTTAAAACATATCAAAAGGCATATTGCTGTTTGGATTCCTTTAAGGGATATGTGAGGAGAAAAGTTCAAAGCCTATGAGGCTATATTTATGGTCTGATTGAATAATTTTCTTTCTTGAATAATTTTCTTATCTTCCTATCTCAGTCACAGGTTCTCTTTGTGTCAGAATAATGTTGAGTTTCTTGTGTCCCCTTCCAAAAAAATTCTCAGCATGTAAGCAAAGTAAGCAGCCCTCGAGCTCAACAAAGCAGTGGTTAATTTAAGTCATCTTTGTACCCTGAAACTATTATAGCTCATGCTCATGGATTTTATGTGCATTGCAGGTATTGTCTTTGGTCAGGAAGGTTTTCCCTAACCTAAAATATAATTCCTCATTTTCTCCACCTGCTATTGATGCATGGAATTTCTTCAAATATTGTCACAAATATTCAGCCCACATTTATTCAGAAAACATATATCCTTAAGAAGTAACACTGACCTAGAATCATTAGATTACTTTCTAAGAGCAAGTTTTTACAAAGAAGAATGAGGAGAAGCAAAAGGTCATTTGTCGGGATTTTACACATTAACTCCTCAAACTGACTACAGATGAAGCCAAGTATCTCTGCTATCCTGAAATGATGCTGAGGCACAGATTATGGTCAATCTTAATTCTGAAGTGATCAACTACATCAAAATCCTCATTCTGGGAACACATCTTTTTTTAAATAGATAACCTCTTAGTCACTAAGTGATAAATAAAGGTAATGTTTACCAAGTGTAATGCTGCTAGGTCTCCAGTTCGTGGATCATCCAAAGTAAAACTAAGCAGTCACAACTGCCAGTTGGTGACTGAATGACTTAAAACACTTCTTTTCTTCCAGTTGGACAATTTTATTTTATCTGGTTTTATATTATTTTATTTTGTTTGAGTTTATTGTCTGTAAATGTATGAACAACCATTTTGAAGAAAGCAAGAGACACTAGGGTAACCATTGTTAATCTCCTGTTGTTATGTTTTGAAAACCTGTATAGCTTGCAGTGTTGTTTTGAATGTTTGACTCTATTCTGTTTTCTTTTGCTATGTTTTGTTCTGTTTTGTTTTGTTTTGTTCTATTCTCTTTAAAAATTAAAAAAACACTTGTTTTCCTATTTCTGGTAAATTCACACAGTAAAAACCTTTTGGGCTGCAAGTTTTCCTTCCTCTGGTATAGGGAAGTTACTATTAGTGCAATGCCTAGAACATGATAGGCATCTGCTATTGTATTTTGGTAAAATAAACTGATTTTTAGGAAGGAAAGAAACTCTGAAGCATAATGGGTGATGAAATTGGACTGCTTGGGCGAGGGATTTAGCTCAGTGACATAAGCACCTGCCTGGCAAGCACAAGGTCGTGAGTTTCATCCCCAGTACCAAAAAAAAAAAAAAAAAGGACTGAAATTGGATTGCCAAGTAATCTGAAATCTGAGTCACTAAAGACTTATATCTTTGATGTAAAACTGCTGAATAATCCAATTTCAGTTAATGAAATTGAAAATGTAATTAAAAACTTACCAACAAAGAAAAGCCCAGGTCTTGATGGATTCACTACTGAATTCTACAAGAAATTTAGGGAAGACTTAATGCTGATACTCCTCAAACTCTTCAAGAAAATCAAAAGGGAAGCAAGTCTCCTTAACTCATTCCTGAAAGCAAGTATTACCCTAATACCAAAACCAGAGAAAGACCCAACCAAAAAAGGAGAATTACAGGCCAATCTCCCTAATGAACATAGATACAAAAATCCTCAATAAAATACTGGCAAATAGAATGCAACAAATCATCAAGAAGATTATACACCATGATCAAGTGGGATTTACCCCAGGAACGCAGGGGTGGTTCAACATATGCAAATCAATAAACGTGATACAGCATATCAACAGAACTAAAGACAAGAATCACATGATCATCTCAATAGATGCAGAAAAAACTTTTGACAAAATCCAACACTCACTCATGATAAAAACTCTACAGAAAATTGGAATAAATGGTCTTTACCTCAATCTGATAAAAGCCATATATGATAAACCAATAGCCAACATCTTACTAAATGGACACAAACTGAAAACTTTCAAGCTAAAATCAGGAGCAAGACAAAGATGTCCATTATCACCACTTCTACTCAATATAATTCTGGAAACATTAGCCAGAGCAATTAGACAAGAGAGAGAAATAAAAGGAATAAGGATAAGAAAGGAAGAAGTTAAATTGTCATTATTTGCAGATGATATGATACTCTACATAGAAGATCTGCAAAACTCCATCAAAAGATTTCTAGATGCAATAACTAAATTCAGTAATGTAGCTGGATATAAGGTCAACACTCAAAAATCAATAGCATTCCTGTACACAAACAACAAACTCACTGAGAGAGAAATTAGGGAAACTGTACCCTTCACTATAGCATCCAAAAAAACGAAATACTTAGGAATCAATCTAACAAAGAAAGTAAAAGATCTATACCTTGAGGATTATATGACTCTGAAAAGGGAAATTCAAGAGGATTTCAGAATATGGAAAGACATTCCCTGCTCATGTATAGAAAGAACAAACATTGTGAAAACGGCCATTCTCCCAAAATTGATATACAGATTTAAAGCAATTCCAATGAAAATACCATTTGCATACCTCACAGATCTAAAGAAGCCATTCCTAAAATTCATCAGGAACCAGAAGAGACCTAGAATAGCAAAGGCAATTCTGGGCAACAAGGGGAAGGCAGGAGGCATCACAATTCCTGACTTGAAGTTATACTACAAAGCTACTGTGATAAAATCAGCATGGTACTGGAAAAGAAACAGACCAGAAGATCAATGGAATAGATTAGAAGATACAGCCACAACTACAAACACACTCAGCCACCTCATCTTCGACAAAGGGGCCAAACATGTTCACTGGAAGAAAGATATCCTCTTTAACAAGTAGTGCTGGAAAAACTGGTTTTCCACATGCCGAAAACTAAAACTAGACCCATGTCTGTCACTGTGCACTAAACTAAAATCAAAGTGGATCAAAGATCTAAACATTAAAACAGAAACACTAAATCTGCTGGAAGACAAAGTAGGTATAAATCTTGAAGACATAGGGGTAGGCAGAGAGTTCATGAACAAAAATCAAATTGCACAGGAAATACTTCCCAGAATCAACTACTGGGATCTTGTCTTATTAAAAAGTTTTTGCACATCAAAAGGAATCTCTAACAGAGTGAAAAGAAAACCCACAAATTGGGAAAGTATCTTGGCCAACTGCCTCAGACAAAGGACTTCTATCTAAAACATATAAAGAATTTTTAAAAATCAGGCCCTCAAAATTCAAATCCAAAAATGGGCATCTGAGATAAATACATACTTCTCAGATGAAGAAATACAAATGGCAAATAAATATATGGAAAAATGTTCAACATCAATAGTCATTCAAGAAAAGCAAATTAAAACAACACTAAGATTCCATCTCACTCCAGAAAGAATGGCCAAGATAAAAAAATCCACCAATAACAAATGCTGGAGGGGCTGTGGAGAAAAAGGAACTCTTCTCCACTGTTGGTGGAAGTGTAGGCTGGTGCAGCCACTGTGGAAATCAGTGTGGAGGTTCCTCAAAAAGCTGGGATTGGAAGTCCCAGTTGACCCAGCTACCCCACTTCTGTGTGTTTTCCCAGAAGAATTGAAAACATCATACCACAGTGATATATGTGCACCCATGTTTATAGCAGCACAATTTGTAATAGCCAAATCTTGGAAACAACCCAAGTGCCCATCAATTGAAAAATGGATAAAAAATATGTGGTATTTTTATACAATGGAGCACTACTCAACTATAATGAAAGATTGCATTGAGGCTTTTATAAATAAATGGATGAGACTTGAGACCATACTCATGAGTGAAATAAATCAAACTCACATGTGTAAATACCATATTATCTCCCTAGTGTAAGATACTGAAAGAGTAAATACAATCCAAAATCTACAAAATAAATATTGTGTAAGGGTAAGA
>RJWT010016194.1:0-20002 GCA_004365215.1 Cuniculus paca | reverse complement strand
TTTTTCTATGGTGTATTATAATTTCAAGCCTGGCACAATTCAGAAGTCAGTAGCTGTGGCTTCCTATGTTCTTGACTAATCTATCAATTTTTTGAGGATAGTCACAATTTTGTCAGAGTATTCCTCTAAGAAATCTGCAACATTTTAACAAAATATATGATCAAGAAATATTCAATGCATGTGTGCATGAATAGATGGATGAATGCATTAAAAACAAACCTTGGGTTTCATTATTTCTCAATAAGCAATTTTTCAAAATGTCCAAATTAAAATGACTAGTTTACAATAAATTCTTTAGAAGCTTTCACATATACTGTTATAAATTCTACTGTTTTCCAAACTGCATTTAATAGGTTAGTTAACTGAACAAAGTATGTAACTGAAATAAAATAACTAAATAAAGAATTATTTTGAAAAATATTTTTGATGAAGCTTATAACTTGTTTTTTCTTGAATTTGATCTTTGTATAAAGGAAAGAAATCTCACAAACCATAAAAGTATTTTTTATTAATAAGTATAAAACACCCACCTACTATTATTAACTGAACACAAAAGTAAACTGGAGGTCATCAGTAATCATATCATGGCTGTGAAGAGGAAGAAAACTATATACATTTTTTTACTATTATTTTTAATGATTTTCATTTTGAGGAAAAATATCCCATACATATAGTCACAATGTGTCTTCCTTTTCCTAAAAGGAAGGATTCAAAATAGTACTGGTTAAAATTATATAGACTACTAATTTCTTCATAATGAAAAAAAATTAAGTTTCTAAGCTGAAATAGTGCAGAAATGTTTAGCCTTTGGTGAAATTCACTGTGAAGTAGAAATTCATTTTTAATCATGAAATATATTTTTCCTTTGGTATTTTTCTCTGTATTAATTTGCTATTTAGCAGTGCCCTGAAATATTAATAATTTGTTTAACAAATTCCTCCTCTTAATAGATTTTTAATGAAGAAATCTATCTTAGAGATCTGTGTGAGAATTGATATTGTATACTTTCTGAAAGTGTTAAATTATTGACTGGCTGAACAGTTTCATTTGGGCCTTTGTCTTTTGCTGTCATTGTCCATGTTCATATTTTTCCAGAATCTTTGTGAGATATATAAATTATTGATCATACAAGCCCTAATAACAGTTATTTTAGCAATTAAGAAGGAGGCATTTCATTCACAAAATCTGTTTACAAAAATACAGTTTTATTCTAGATTAAAATAATAAATAATTTATAATTAGCCAGATTAGCAAAATTAATCATACCATTTAAAAACACGAGTGAGAATAGGGGTGTCTTGGTTACTTTTTTCTCGTTGTTGAGACAAAATACCTGACACCCAAAGTTAGGGATGGGTTATTTCTTACAGTTTTAAGTTATTTCTTACAGTTTTGAGGGTTTCAGTCCATACTCAGCTGGCTCCAAGGCAGGGTGGCATGGCTGAGGGGCAGCCGTTCATGGCTACTGCAAGCGGCAAGAGGAAACTGCGCAAGAGGGAAAAACCCACCTCCTTCTTGACCTTTCATTGCATGTCGGCTCCACCCCTGGGCAGGTGCAGAACTCACACAGTCAATCCCAGCACTGGACAATGAATCAATCACAAATGCTAGATTCAGCCACTTCCATGACTACATGAGGTTTGGGGGGGCCACCTACAAACCATAACAAGGGGAAAAACATAGTCCCACAGAGACTCCACCCTTGGTCTGTTTTCTGCAAACCATGCCTCAGCTATTTCTACATGGTTTCCTAAGTGTCAGACAAATCCCTTTCTCCATGCCAATTTTCAGCACTTGGGAAGATCAGCTCTGGAGTTTGACAGAGTCATGGTGCTTCCATCAGGATTATTGGGACAATGACTCCTCAATTGCACTCCCCTGGATTGTGAGACTCAAACATAATGCTCAGTTTGGGATATAGGTAAATTTGTAGAGAAAGGAAATGTATAGTCCCTCGATATTCCAATCCATTCACACCCCTCAAGAGAAATTTATGCAGGGAGTATCTCTGTAAATTTCCGAGGCAGAACGGGTGATAAAAATACCTGTGGTCTTCACAATCAAGAAAGTCTGGATTTGATCCCCCTGGCTTCTTCATTTACTTGGGTGTTTGTTATTTTATTTTTGTTTTTCATAGGGAGTCTTGCTATGTAGTCCAGACCAATCCTGAACTCACTCTGTAGCCCAGGCTGGGCTCCATCCTCCTGACTCAGCCTCTTGAGTGCTGGGATTACAAGCATATACCACAATGCCAGGCTCCCTAACTTCTCCATTACTAAGTGACTTTTGAACTATGTTTAATGTCTCTGAATCAGTTTCTTTATAATGTTGCTGATTTTGTAGGATAGAAAGGAAACAGTAAATGAGTTAAAGTAAATACGTTTTTAAATATAAAGAGCCCAACTCACACACACTTGCTGCGCAATAAACACAAGTGGTTATACTGATGGTGGTTAAATTCCCAGTAGGTTCCAAAGCCAAGACATCCCTGCAAAAAAAAGGACTGAAAACTGTAAATTAAACCCATTTGAAAATTCTCAGTAGATGTTACCCTCTTACTTTTCAAAGGCTGAAATTAAAACTCAGAGATTTGGTTTCAGATCTGTCATGGCCTACGAACAAAGAGAATGCAGTCTAGCCCTGAATATCCGATGAGAGCCAGTGAGAAAAAGATAGTATAGGGGAATAACTGTCCACAGATTTAGATTCTCCAGGGATGTTTTTGTTGTTGTTTTGTTTATTCATTCACTTGTTTGCTTTGTTGTTTCATTTTTATTTTATTTTGTAACATTTCCTGAGCATGGGAAATCTTGAATTTTCTACCTCTTAGTTTCTCATCAACAAAACACGAAAATAATGGTGTATCAAGTCAACAGTTACTTGATGATAATCTTAACATAATTTGGATTAATATCCTCATCCATACACGAGGTTACATATAAATATTATACTTTATGTGGACTTGCATTTTGGAGTTTCCCAAGCCATATGTCTCTAGAGACATGTTCTGAGCGATGTTCTAAGAAAATAAATAAATAAACAAGCTTTATGATCAAGTATATTCAGGAAACATTAAATTTTACATTCATTTCTTGCAGAATCACAATTAATATTGGCAAATTAAAAGCCTTGATAAATTCTGCACTAATGAAAACTATAAAGCTCAAAATTTTCCTGCTGGTGCTTCCAGATATATTTTTTTCTTTATTTTTTCTTTATATTTTCCAATAGAACACGCATTCGAAATAGCAAAATTTCTGTACTAGGTCCAAAGACAGGAAGTCCTAGGCAAAGGAGATATCACAGATACTAATGATGTAGTCTGATGGTTACAGAAATCACTTCTGACAAACCCACGTCCATTGTCATGAGTTGTTTGACACCACAAAGAGAATCTTCTTTGTAACTGCTAACTGAACTTCCACTTTTATTTTCATCTTATAAACTTGCCGTGGCTCATTAAAAGAAGTAAATACTGGGAAGAGAAAAAAATGACACATATAAGACCCAGATAAACTAGATGAGGCCATTAGCATAACTCACATGCATCATTGAGCAGGGATGGTTTATACTGATAATCACATACATTTATGGATATGATTGGAGATTCCATGAACATTTAATTATAGATAAACTGGACTCAAATTTGAAAATTAAATCAGGCCAGAATCTGATGACTTTGGAGATAAACAAGGAATGTTACTTTTCTAGTTCTTAGTACCTGCCAACCAACAAGCCTTGTCAATTGACCTACTGTGTATAAGAAAAACAAAGCAGTGATTTGTAAGACATATACCTATACCTGTTCTCATAGAAGACTTCCTGACACATAAGGGCCCATTAATAAATACTTGCTAAATAGGAACAAATCCCGCCCCCAGAAATTTTACTAAGCCCTAAAAAACATTATGCATTAATATTACAAAAGGAAGAGAAGATTATTCAAGTATTGTTTATTAGTATCTAGCATTAATTGGCCTAAATGCTAGCAAATGGTTTTCACCAAATTTTCAGTTGGTTTGTAAATTTTCAGTCGTATAAAACATTAAAAAAAGGCTAGCAAAAGAGCTAAATGAGAATTTTTCATGAAAAGGAAAAATTCTGCAATTGCAGTATATAGGTTTATAGGTGAACAAATCATGTAACCTATCTAAATAAGTCAGACATCTGAGGTCATACTGGAGTGAAAGGACATGGCTCACATGGGGCCCAGCAGTGTTAGAAAACAGAACTGCAAAAGAAGATTCAGTTGCTGCCTGGAATTTCAGTTAAGAGTCTATCAGAGAGATGAACAAGAACAGTTTGTCTATGGAATGTTTCCACTAGGGAAGACAAGAACTTTAAAATAGAATTAAAACATGGACATTCTAAAATCAAAATGAGAAGAAATGAGAGTATAGATGAAAACAGCAGCCCAAAAATTTAGGGGTAAAGTCCAATCTAGACCCAGAGAGGAGCTCCGAGGAAAGCTGGGAACCTGACATGTAGTGACACCAAGGAATTTTATGTAAAAGTTTCCTATGACTCAGTTAAATATTGTTAATTTGCCTAATAAGCAGTGGCTTTTACACAGTCATTTTATAGCTACCAAATAGCTTCTGGTATACTGAGAAATTCAGAGAAAAGTCAGTAATTCAGTCATACAAATTGCTTAGACCAGGAGGTAAAATGCATTTACCCTTGTGAAATATTGCAGACTAAATATTTGTGTCCTCCCAAAAATTCATGTGGTGAATTTACAACCTTGAATGTAGTGGAATTAGAAGATAGGAATTTAGGGACACTGTCAATGAGGGTGGAACCCTCATGAATGGAGTTAGAGCTGATGAGAAAGAGATTCCAGAGAGATCTATCACTCCTTCCACCCTGTGAAGACACAGCAAGAAAATATCTGTCTATGAACCAGTTAGTGCACCCTCACCAGACACTGAATCTGCTAGCCCCTCAGTGTAGGACTTTCCATCTTCTAGAACTGTGAGAAATAAATAGTTGTTGTTTACCATGCAGTATAGAGTACCCATTTTTGTTGAGGCAGTCCAAACAGATTAAAACACAGACATTCTAAGGTCATGAGTGAGTGGCCAAAGCACATGGATTGAGGTGGTGAGGCCTGGGATTTAATCTTAGACCTACTATTTATTTCTGGTTATATGAATTTAGGCAGATCATTGAAACTCATAGGTATTAAAAGCTCACCAGATTGAAAACAGTTGTTTTATAGAGATATATGAAGGTTAAACAAGTGTCTATAAAAATGTTTAATGCCCTGCTTCCCACATTACAGGTACTAAAATATTTTTCCAAATATTTCATTACCTAAATATTATATTAGCAAATTATTTTATTTGATAGGACTAGGTTAACATATATATATTTCCTTTTTCCATTTTTGGTGACTATTTATTTACTCACTAATTTATAAGGAAATAAAGTTGAAGAAGAAAAGGTTGGTAAACTAACCAGATCTCTCATTGGTTTTAAATTTTGCTAATCCACCATCTTATGTTCTATTGTATCTAAATATTTCTAAAACTTTGGGTGTACTGCCACTTTAGCATGCTCTTTCATGATTTTGTCTGTTCGATATATTTATTCTATGATATTAACATATTAAAATGAGTTATTTCCACAAGTTGGACATAGTCAAATTTTGTGCTACTTCAGAGGGACATACAAAATATCACAATATAAAACTGGAGTTCTTTTGTTTTTGATACTGGGGATTGAACTCACGACCTTGCACTTGCCAGGCAGACACTTGTGGCACTAAGCTAAATCCGTGGCCCTAAAACTGGAGTTTTTAAACCAAACTTTAGAAAAACAAAGTTCATTGTTATGTGACATTGCATTTACTAAAACCCAGATATCTAAATCCTTGTTACTTTCTAATTGTGCTCCCTAATATTTATAGGTGAACATGTACTAAAGCATTAGTTGAATGAGTTGTGTTAAAGTGTAACTACAGTAATTTATTAGCTCTCCTATATAAATACCAACAAAATAGGTAATGTCAATTTTGCTCATTTTAAGTAAAGCCACAGAATTAATATTTTAGAGCAACTTAATACATTAAAGAGAAAACTCAGCTTTTTAAAGTAAAAATTTCATTTTATAGAATATTTATATTGTAAAAATACGAGAGTATTTGCTTCTGAAAATGAGTTGGTTGCAGTAAATACATGTGCATAATTCAATAAATATGAAGTAGCATTTACTAAACATGAGGCTCTGAGGTCAGACAGCCCAGATCCCAATGTTTACTGTTTGTAGTATTTAACCTCTATTTGGCTTAGTGTCTTCATTGATGAAAATGGAATTTAACTCACGAAATTGCAACATGAGTTGTACAAAGTGCTTAGGCCAGGACATAGCATATTGTAAGGCTTTAGTTAATATTATCTCTACCATAGAACTGTATTCCAATCTTTTTTTGTTAACCTATGTGTTTTAAAAGTAATTTAAGCTACATCAAAAGTATAATGGTCCTAAAATGTAACTATTCTTAATTCTAGGTGATCTCTACTTTGAAGCTTTTACAAATGTGTTTTTTGATAACTAATTTCAGCCTGGCGCCTTTTTTCTTAAGGCAAAACTGCTCCCTCATCCAAATATCTGAAAAGATACTAAGTAACTCAAGTGAAACTCCTCATTTAAGACCATTTTAATTACAGTAGAAACAACAGATGTATATGTGCTCATTAATAAAAGAATAATTTGTAGTTGTGTCCCTCTGAAAGTTAAGCCAGAAAATTATAGATTATATTGAGATGCAAAAAGGGACACTGCTCTCTAAGTCAAATACTCTATTATTAAAAACTGTCATCCCTTATGAATTTCATAAATAGTAAACTCAGGAACAGAGTAACCATTTTAAAAAGTCTGGAGGGAATTCCATAACAACATTTAAATGCATTACTACTCAAACAATTTGATTGGATTATAAAATATTTAAAACTGCAGCTGTAGTTGTGGTGTTTACTGTTGATTATTTTGATTTCAAGATCTTCACACAAAAAGGTACAAGTTTACAGAACTATTTGTATTGCATTGACAACTGCACTGCAAAATTCACTGTATGGAATATATATTTACATTAAAAGCACAAAATTAGAAATAGCAGAATAAAGTCATAGTTTTCTAAAAGTTCACTCTCTGAATAGCATTAGTCACTTCAACACCAAAAAGACTACACACAGTCTAGTTGAAATTGAACTAAAAAAAAAATAAGCAAACTAAATTAATATAAGTTCTGGTATTACACTGCACTACATAAAATTCTACATAAATTAAGAACATTTGGCAAACATGAAAGTATTTATAACCCAGCAATTATTTTAAAAATTCTATTTTGTTGGTGAGATTCGGGTCCAGGATTACCTAAAGGGGTTTGCCTTCAGAAGGACAAGTTATCACATTCTATCATTACAGATTTAAATAAATGTAGTGGATAGACTAAAAAATTAGAGATAAGAAAGAAATATGTATTGCTCACTAGAATAGTAAAATAACGTGGAAAAAAAGTGCAGCCATAAAGATTTTCACTACATCCAGCTATTCTTCTTTTCCAAGGCAGAAAGTGGCATAATAACGTCCAAAAATCATGATAGACAAAAGGAAATATTAGCTTTATCATAGTTACTTGTAATAAGTTCTATTCACGCTTCAGTGAGGATAATACTAACAAGACCTCTCATTAGATGAAGAAATATGTACCTCTACCTAAAGAATTCAGTCTTAAGAATCACTCCAAAGAGCTATAGCCTTGTAAGCTAATGATTTTAGTTTCAGTTTAGCCTGTAAGTTTTGAATATTCACTGTATCAACCCACTCTCCTTAGCCCAACTCTGATCATTATTTTTTCATGTATGATATTTGTCAAGAATTTGCGATTGTTTTAAAATTTATTATGGTTACTAGTCCTGTTTAACAAATGAAGAGGAAACTAATGTTCACCTAATTAAGCGTTTAACTCAAGGTTACATGCTCATAAACAAGATTACACCATGTACTGACCAAACCTGGGGAGATAGAACCACTTGTGAAGTAGCAAATGATTCTCTAGCTCTGAAATTGGATAGATGTGATTTCATATTCAAGCTCTAAACTTGGAGAAGACACTTGTATTATCTGATCTTTTGATTCCTCATTTGTAAAATAAAGATCATAGTAGTACATGATCCATAAGGCTGTCATAAAGGCCCAATAAATTAATATTATGTACTATTTTAGAAGGCTTAATAAATAAAGAAGACAAAATATGCATCTGCAATGTTTGCTTTCAAATGTAGACTCTTCAAAGAACTAGTTGGCAAATGTTTAGGCCCCAGTTAGGAACATGGCTATTATCTGTTAAAAATAGATCAGGAAGGGGCCAGAGATCTAGCTCAGCGGTCTAAGCACCTGCCTGGCAAGCAAGCACAAGGTTGTGAGTTCAATCCCCGGTGCCGCAAAAAAAAAAAAAAAAAATTAGATCAGGAAGTCAATTAATTATCCAGGTAACTAGATAAATTGTAGAAAAGAAAGCACCAACAACATTCCAGCAAACTTGTTTAAACATAAGAGACAACAAAAAGAGCATAAGATAAGGATGCTGATGGATCTCCTTGATTCTTTCAATTGACCAACTTCTACTCTCTTGCCTCCAGTTCTTCCTTCCCTACATTTATAATGGGCACTTGTGGTATAACTGGAAGTGGTACCTACAAATTCAGATAAGTGAATTGGAAGATCAATTAATATCCTTAGGCCCTAATACATTCATCTGCAAAATAAGGATAGCACCTGTCTAGATGCCATACTACACATGTGAAAGCAACTTATTCTATTTGTGTATGTATATGTATATTTTATTACCTAAAATTGAGCATAGTAGATCTAGACACATGTTTTGGACTTTTGATTGATTTAATCCTTTGAGCCAATTCTTTACTAAAGTTTTCAAGAATTCTTGAAACGTTTAGTTTTCACTAATGGTATATAGGTATTTCAAAGGTATTTCAGGTTAGCATACTGGATTTTTTTATCATGTAAATAATTTTCACATTATCATTTTGATAAATGAAATTTTTATGCAGCTTCATTTTAATAGGAGAGGAAGTGGTTTTGAATGTTTTAGGGCACATGTGTAAACCTGTGTAATACAAATACAAATACACATGTGCAATACAAAAATTTGCTTATTTCAAATAAATCTTGTTTATTTCAAAGTTTCTTTATAAAGGATGAGAAAGACTCATGATTCTTTCACAGGAAAAGTAATATTATTTTACAGTCACACATTGCAGTTGCCCTGTATACTCATAAACTAGAAGTTGTAAGTAGACAAATATAATTTGGTAAGCTGGTAATTTCAGAGGTAAATGTAGATTTTGAGCTCCATTAACTAAAGTTGAAAATTAGCCCACCAGATTTCAACTACCCAGCAGTAATTAATTCCATCATGTGAAGCTTAATTAAGGAAAAACAAAGTATATTGCAAATTGTTGAAAAGGAAAGCCACCAACTGATGACACAGGACTATTGAAATATATTAAAGAAATGGTGCAGTATGTTAAGCAGTAATTACGCCAAAATTCTTCCAGCTTTATTTTGTCTTCCTTTCCATATCCTTGGCTCTCAGAAATTCATTCTCAGTTCTTTGGCAAAAGAGACTGGAAGAGACCAGAAGGAGGAGAGGGGGAGTGGACAGCTCATGCTAATGCCACTTTTGATTTCATATTTTTTTTAAAAAATCCTACTTTGCGCATATAAAATATAGTTCATTTCTTATCCTGAGAGTTACCCTGGCATATGGCTCAATTGGAAACATCAAGGTTTTCAGTACTTTTAAAAATGGCTTGCCTCTTTTCTAGTCTTTTCTTCAGATAGATGTACTGTCAATGCCACATTTAGAGTTTATTACTCTTACATTGGTAGAATCTTCATTTTCTGACCAAAAAAGTCTTGACCTTGATGATAGATGAACAGAGGTTGGGATAAAACTAGGACTGATTATGAAAGCACTTGGCTAAGCAGTTTCATTTTCAGGTATGACCTAACTTTTGTTGTAGGAATTTTTGTGGAATCTAAACTGTATATTCTCTAAACCCAGAGAGAAAACACTTTTCTACTTTTTTGTCTTCTATTGAGTTAAGTAATTCAAAAATATCTATGGGATTCTTTAATCATGCTCTGAAATCTATGTGCCAAATTCAGGTTCCCCGGTCCAACCCACTCTTGATTTATGATAAAATGTAATGCCAAATAATTTATCTTCAAAAATATTATTGTACATCTAACGACTTTAAAATCATTATTGGGCAAGTAAAGAACTGACATATCAGGAATAATCAATATCTTAAAGTTAAATATGAACTATAAGACTTAGTGCTTGTTATATTACCCAACTTGGAGGAAGTTTTTGGTTTCAAAAGTAGGATCATATTTATCCAATTTAATTCATCATCACTTGTCTGCATTCATCTGCAGTAAATCCTGGATAAAGACAACTGAATTCACGAAATTATCGGATAATGGTAGACTGCCTAAACAGGGTAAGGAAAATCACCTAACGATATGTAGCGAATAGGGAAGTTTTGTATATGATCTAAAATGTAAATTGAAGGAACTCTTGAGTTTGTTCTTTAAATAGTAGTTTATTCTTTAAACTATTTCTTCTAAATGAGCGTTAAACATATTAAATATTTTTTCTGTTTGCAATGCTAAGAAAGGTTTCAAGGCCACTCTACACAAGTGACTTCTGACTTGTGGCTGGCAACAATTTCTGAGGCCTGAGGCAGTTGTCAGTCACTTTTTTAAATTGGAGGATACTACAATAATTTTAAAAGTATAACCCTACTTTCAGGTCCATACGTATATTTTAAATCTCAGTACCATCTGTAAACAAGTTATTGAGAACTTCGTGTAATAATAAAAATGCAAGTTCTTAAAGTATGTTCACAATCAGAACCATACAAATCTCTGCATCCAGAAATTTTGAAGGACTGAGCAAGGTTATATTTTTTCTTAGCACATTTTTCATCTATTTTCCATTTTTCTTACCTGGCAGGCAGCTAGGGGCTACAGAGTCAAATAATGGAGTTGTCTTTCATTTGAATACAGTTTATTAATGGCAAAATACTAATCCATTAATCAACTTAAAACAAGTCTAAATTTTTTTGGGGGAAAAAAAAACTCAGTATCTCTTTTAGTAACCGAGATACATGCTTTTTAAAAAGGAGCCATTATCTCCATGGGTTTCTCAGCTGAAGTTAAGAATCTAAAAATGATTTTCATCCCTTTCTCATTAATATGCAAAATTATTCAAATTAGATAGTAATTAAACATCTACTCAGTAGAAAACCTTTTCATGATAATTTATGATAAACTCAGTTGCCACTTTGATTGAGATTGATTTTTGGTGTTGGGAATCTATCATGAATACAAAAAAGCACCTGAAAAAATATTTTTAAACACCTAACTTATTGCTGAGCTAATTACACAGTAGCCGGTGTTTCCAGACTGTTCTAAAGAGAAGTTTATGGAACCAAGACCAGCACTGAAGAGGCTGTGCGTACACTCTGCTGAGTTTACCACACATCTCATCCAAGAGTAGAGTGTCTTAGGATACCTCTGCTTAGCTGACTCAAATTGTTTGGGCTTAATTCAATTCAACCAACCCTAACTGTCACGCTTTGTATGAAACAGCCTGGATTAATGCAGAATTTCAATAAGAAAAGAACTATGGAAATTTTCACACATCCTCAAGATCAACTGATTTCACAAGATACAGTCTTCCATGAGTTTAGTTTCAATTTGTAAATAGACTTCAGTTTTACTCTGTGCAGATGAAAAACAGACCTCAGTAGTAGATGATGAAAGGGTGATTATTATGTGTTCGTGGTGCCAGTGGAAGTCATTTTCATTCCCCACAACAAAAGCTGGAGTTGACTATCTGTGACCATAGGGTATGCAACTGAATCTAAACACTGAAGACCGCTATTCAAAATGTTGCTCCCTGGGAGTAACAAAACCATGGGACACAGTTAGCAACCTTCTGTTAGCACTTTTTAAAAATACACAAAAGAAAACACCTACTACCTTCAGTACCTACTTGGTTACAGAGATCAACTATGGGTGAGGATTCCTGTGGTAGTAGATAAAAAGGAAACTGACTCCGGCTGGGTGTGGATGGCTGCCTCAGTCATCCATTTAAAAGCATGTTATTGTGGAATCAGAACTGTACATGTTACATTTTGGCAAGCATTTTGCTTTGATTTACATTTGTATGCAATAAGTTCTCAAATATTATTTCATTTGTTCCCCTGTCAAGCATACTGGAATTTGCTATACTCATTTTCCAGATAAAGAACATGAGGCCTGAGCTGCATGACTGTTGACAAGTTAGTTAATTAGATGAGGGGGGACTAGGAGTTGGTGTTCTTTTTTTTTTTTTTTCTACAGCTGCTCGTTTTTTAAAAAGTCTCTCAATGATAACCTACATTACAATCACAAGAAATACTTTTAAAAGATGTCAATTGCCAGGATTCTTCTTACTAGCACCGTGCCAGCCTCTGGAGAAGACATCTAGATATTTCTTCTTTTATACTAATACTTAGATAATTATTTTGTGCACACACACACACACACACAAACACGCACACACATAAACAATGTTGCATGCAGTACTTATAACTACTTATAACTCACCAAACAGTTGATCTCCCATCTCTGGAAATGTATATTTTATCTTCAGGGAGCAGGGCAAGTAGGGAGTACTACCCTGATGTGGGCCCTCCTGGGGATTTTCTGACAAGGTGAAATATAGGGTAATTAGTAAAATATCCTGAAAACATTGTTCTGAATCTTCCTGGAAGGAGTAATTATAAATGATGTGCATATACCTAAACAAAGAAGAAAAAAATGTATGCTCAAAAACAGCAAACCCTTAAAAATTTTTGAAAGGTATCTTACAAAACTGAGTGGCGAAATGACTAAAATTTGAAGAAACTTCTCTTTTCCATAAGATATAGTAAGTTCCCAGTATAGATAATATGCATTTTCATACTTCTGGTAAGATTGTAAAACAACAGAATTAGCCATAAGCCAAGAGTTGCTATGATTTATGTTTTATAATAGCCCCTCCTTTCCATTTCCTGGTCAGCATTCTGTATGATTGTTCCATTTAGCACACATTCGCTAGTTTGTTTCTTTTGCTGCAAGTCTATTTTACATTTTCCTGTGCTGAACTGCATTTGCCATCTGCTGATCCAATTACTTATACAATTCAAATCCTTTTGAGTCTGATTGTTTTGTTCCTCATTATTTGCTCAGCCTCCAGTTTTAGTATCCTCTGTAAACTCTAAAATCTTGTTTTCAATACCTCATCTGAATTTCTTATATGCAATACAACCCAATTAGCTCAAACTTTGGGTGTTTCTAAGGCTACTTGTGTCTGAGGGGATTTATATCAGCTGAGTGAATTTAGATCCTAAGAAAAGCTTGACAACTCCCTCTTCTAAGGACAACTGACCCATCAAGAATTGAGTCATCCTATTCATATTGAAAGGAGTCAAAAAAAAGGAAAATTACTAATTCTAAAATTCTTAGTATAAGAACAATATCATCAGCGTTTTTTTAGCATCACTGAGGTATAATTGACAAAAATTGTATATATTTAAGACACACAATGCGATAGTTAATATACATACACATTGTAAAATGATTACCACAATCAAGGTAATTATCATATCTAGCATTTCATATAGTTATTGAGTATGGATGTGTGTCAAGAATACTGAAGATGTACTCTTCGCAAATTTTGAGTAATAGCCATTTTTAATTATTTACTGTGTTACGCATTAAGTCTGCAAAATTGATTCTTCTTAAAATTGGAAATTTATGCTCTTTGATCAACATCTCTCTACTCCACCACCTCTGATAGCCACCCTGTGCTGTTTGTTTCTACAAGTCAAACACATTTAGATGTCATACATAAATGATATCATTCATTCAGCATTTGTTTTTCTGTGTCTGACTTATTTTACTCTCTTCCAGATTCATCAGTATATCACAAATGGGAGAATTTACTTCAGGACTGAATAATATTCTACTGAATATATCACATGTTCTTTATGCATTCATCCATTTACTGACACCTAGGTTGTTTCCATATCTTAGCTCTTGTGAATAATGCCACAATGAACATGGAAGTACAGACAATTTTTTCAAGACAATTGTTTTTGTTCCTTTGGACAAATACGTAGAAGTGGGATTGCTGGATCCTATAGTAGTTTGTAAATACTGCATTCTCTAATGACTATACCAATATAATTCCCACAAGAATGGGTTCCTGTTCTTCTTATCCTCAACACTTTTTATCTTATGACTTTTGACAGTAGTCATTCAAACAGATTTGAGGTGAAGTCACCTTATGGTTTTGATTTCTATTTTCTTGATAATTAGTGAAACTGAGCCCCTTTTCCTACACATACTGGCCACTTGCATACCTTCTTTGGAAAAATGTCTACTCAGGATTTTTATCATTTTGTAATTAGATTATTCAGTATATTTTTGATTGTTTCGCTATAAAGTTCTATGAGTTCCTGCAATATTTTAGATATCAATGCCCTATCAATTATTGCATTTTCTCCCATTCTTAGGTTTGCCTATGCATTTTGTTGCGGTTTTTTTGTTTGTTTGTTTGTTTGTTTTGTTTTTCTGTGTAGACGCGTTCGGTTCTTTGTTTTGGTTTCGTTTCTTCTTGTTTTTACAGTGCAGGGGTTATTGCCCAGGGCCATCTCAGTAAGCAACATCTCTAGTTTTTGTTTTATTTTTCATTTTGAAATTGTTTTTCACTAAGTCACTAAATTGCCCAGGCTGGGTTCAAACTTGGAATGCTCCTAACTCGGTTTTCAGACTGCCAATATTACAGGCAAGTGCCAGGACACCCAGCAGACATTCTAGTTTGAGGCTGTCCTGCTTACTCACTTTTGTCCTCATTGCCTGCGCTTTGGGTATCTCCTCCAGAAAATCACTTCCAAGAACTTTCCCTCTATGTTTTACCAAAGGGGTTTTACCATTTCAGATCTTAAGTTCAAGATTTTTAATATCATTTTAGTTGACTTTGGTGTATTGTATAAGAGAGGAATTCAATTACCTTTTTTGCATATGAATTGTACAATTTCTCTCATACATTTATTAAAGAGACCATCATTTCCTCATTGGTAGCTTTGTCAAAAATTGTTGAATGTGTGCATGTGAGGTTTATAATGGGTTTGCTATTCTGCTGCATTGGTCTATGTCTGTTTTTATGAACTACTGGATTATTTTGATGACTGCATATTTGTAAAATAAATCAGGAATCACGATGCTTACTGTTTCACTCTTCTTAATTAAGATTTTTTTAGCTATTTCAAGATCTTTTGTGGGTCCATATAAATTTTAAAATGTTTATTCTGCAAAAATCATGCTAAAATTGTGATAGGGATCACATTCAATCTGTGGATTGTTTTGATTAGTAGTTACATTCTAGATTCAATATTAATTCTGATCCATGAATGTGAGATATGTTTCTGCTTATTTGCATCTTTCTCAAATTATTTTTTATTTGTAATTTATTACTATATATTTCCAGTACATAATGATTATACTCATCATGGGGAGTTGGTTCCTATACATAATACATTTTAATTCATCTCCCTTCATTCCCCCACTCTCCATCTCTTGGTCCCCTTCCCATCTGAAAACGATCTATCTCCTTGTTTCCTATTGTCTTTTATTTTACTCTTCTATTTATATATACTTTGAGTGTTTCATATAAGAGGAGTCATGCAATATTAAGTTAGTATGTCTCACTTATTTCACTTACCAATTACTGTCTCAAGATGTTGGAAAAGCTCACATTCACAGTGCTCTAAAGTCAAAATAACACCACAGCTGAGAAAGCCAAGGATGTGGGCTGCTTATACTCCCTATTCCAGAACAATAAAGCTGCCAACCTTAGAGATCAAACAAGTTCTCTTCATTGGAAAAATTTACTGCCTTTGTTCTAATTTCCCATATTTGAGGCTTTTGTAGCCTCCTCTTTATGCAGCACTCCCAAATCTTTGAAATAACTATGGGCTGTCTGAAGAAGTTCTTTGTCTCTACTCCCAGAGAGTCTCTACTTCTAAGAGACTTCTGACCTTCCTGGAGCCCCCAAAATCATACTGCTGTCTCTTCATTTAACTCAGTAGCCATCTATTTGTTTAGGAGATTTGGGCTAGGCCAAGACCCTAATCGTATTACAAGTATTCATTTGTAGATGTTGAACTATCCTTGCATTCCTGGAATGAAGCTTGGTCATGATTTGTGTTCTTTTTAATGAGTTGTTGCATTCTATTTTCCAGTAGCTTGTTGAGGATCTTGCACCTTTGCTTAATTAAAGAGCTTGGCCTATAATTTCTGTTTCAGTTGAGTCCTTGTCTGATTTGGGGATTAAAGTAATGTTAGCTTCCAGGAATGACTTTGGGAGTACTTCTTTTTTAGTATCATTAAGCAGTTTGAGGAGTGTTGTTGTTAGATCATCCCTGACATTTTTATACAAACTTATTGATCTGGATATTTGTCTCTCCTTTTATCACTTCATATAATTTAGTTGTTTGTCTTTTAATTTCCAGCATATCAGTGGCCCATGGCTCACTTTGGGGGAGCTGAGAGTTTTGAGAGGTACTTTGTTAAACTATTTTCTCATGTGTCTAATTTTGTGTGTGTGTGTGTGTATACTGAGTGTCAACTATGATGGAAAGACTTTGCTGCTAGTACGGAGATGATTTTAGTTAGTGTCTGCTTCCCAGGGATGTATCTTGGGAGTGGCTAACTATAAGATTTGCTTCTTTCCAAGACCACTTATGTTAATTTAAGGAGGAGAGGTTGCACTTTAATGGCCCAGCACCCAATTCTCCATAAATGAGTCACAATATTGTTGATGATGCAAATACAAACCAGATATTGGTATACAGTAAAATTCAATTGATAGCAACAACTATGGCAATAGCAACAAAATCTACAACAATAATAGAGCCAAAGAGAAACTGAATATTGACATGCCATAAGAAACATGCTGTGGTAGCACCCTTAACAACAGAAAACAGGTCTGTAATTATAACAGACATAAATATAAATCAAATTTTGATATACAGTAAATATTTACTAAATGTAGTAACTATTCCACCATTAACAATAGAATTCAACAATAATATCTTACAGTCAAGTAAATATCTAAAGGTTAATAATGCTTAATAGTAATACAGTACTAGTAAAGATGGAGAGAGCAGAAAAGGAGAATATGAAAGAAATTTGAAAAATAAAGAAAAGAAAGGGGAGGAAAAAATTAAAATGAGATAAATGATCCAATTGAGGTGTAAAATGAAAATTAACAGAATTAGATAAAAGTAATAGAAAAAGAAGTAAAAAGAAAACAAAATAGAGTCGCGGACTTGGAGGAGAGAGAATAAGGCCACACCAAGAAACAAGCCCAGTCTGGGAATCAGCACTATGTGCAGGCTGCTGCCAGACTGGGAACAACCAGACACTGCTCATCTAGGGCTCGTGGTCTGATCATCTGTTCAGAGGATAGCGTTGCGCAGTTTGGCATCTAGTGGGGCTCTCCTTCTGAGGGTTGTAGCCATTGTAGATTTTCTATGGTCTTGTTTTGAAGTCCTACATCATTTCCATTGATTTGTTGGGTTGGGTTTTACTCTCTTTCATTTTATTTATGTTAAATCCCATGGCAGGAGTAGCTATTTCAAAGATAGCAAAATATATGATGGTAGTAAATTTGGATTTACTATTGGCTTGTCCTGAAGTCCTTAATTGCATTCATTGTCTTCTTTTTATCGTTTCTATTCTATTCTGTTCTGTTTGATTTTTACTATGTCTGAAGTTATCTGCAGCTATTTTGAAGACGTCAAAAGGCATTATGGTAACTTGTTGATTTCATAATGTTTTGAGGTCCTGTATCACTTAGACTGGTTTGTTTTGATTGGTTTCATTCTGTTTTAGCCTCTTTAAAATAAAATAAAATAAAATAAATTTTAAAAAGCAAAATAAAGAGGAAATAAAGAAAAACCCAATGAAGAAAAACAGAAATGAAACTAAAAAAAAATTGTAAGTAGTTTTTTTTCCAAGGTCTGCAGTATTGGAATCCACTATATACTAGGTGAGATAAGGAATCACTATTAAGATTTTGCTTCCACACTCACATTTTTGTCTGTGAATTCTGAATCCTGCTTCACTTTTCCTGATGGGTGTGGTTGGTCTACAGCACCTGCCCTAGGGCTGTATTCACCCTGACCACTTGCAGCTCCTTCTGCTGTGGCCCCAAGTCATGGACTTCTCCATCTAGTTTTATGACTTGAGGTTTTGTGAGATATTCTTCCCTGCTCCAGAAGATCCCCAGACTATGCATGCCAGGCTCTGGTGACCATCCGAGCCGAGGCTTATTTCTGATCACACTGGCAAGTGAAGAAAGCAAGCAGACCGCTGAGCTCTGTGTTAGATATAGGTATGGTGGGGGCGGGGGGATATCAAGTAGTCTGCTGGATTTAATACCAGCACTTTCAGACCCAACCCTTTCAGAAAGACACACATCCTGCCTGACTTCTCACCATGGAGAGTGGAACCCCAGTGGCATTCCTAATCTAAGCTTAAAATTCTCAGGGGTGTCTATGTCTAGCTGCACTTTCTGCACGACTGACTCTGTGGCTGTTTCCCACTCATTGTGTTAGGGTGATCTCACAAACTCTGAAGTGAAGTTGTTTTGTAGCACAGTCTTAAACAATTATTCCCTCCCTCAAATGGCTCTTAACTAAAAATACTCAAATATAGCAGGTGCTGCACTGGATTTTGTAGAGGACGGCCACTCCCGGACCCAAGTACGATTGTGTTTACTTTTGAGCACAGCACATTGTGTAGAAAGGTGACATCCCTAAATCAACTTTCAGTTTAATTAGTGAGTTTGGTCAAGGCTAAGTACATATCTTCATGAAAGCAGGTGGTTAGCATGGTTTGTTATCAATGGCCATGATTGTGTTCGGATAGATGAGCTGTTATACCATGGAGGTAAGATATGAGATCACATCTCCACTGAGGCTTGCATGTCACCAGAGGAAAACACCTTCCAGAGCTGGCTACAAAGCAGGTTTCTCATTAATTGTAATCTAAATCTGGCTATTCCTGTCCCTTGCACAAGAATGCTTTATTCCCTCTGTTACAAGCCTTGCCGACCTTGCCACTTGTCTAGCACAACCAGCTGTAATCCCCTCACCATTTTCCTCTATGAATAAATATAAAGGTTCTGGCCCTTTTGTTCCCCAAGAACAACTGGTCATCCCAGATCCCTGCTGCACCTCTATTTTGTCTCTTGGTCTTTATTCTTGATTTGTGCCATAACTCTGGGCAGGAGATTGTCCACTGCAGGGGTCTCAATATTTCTTTTCTAATTCTACCTGCCTGGTTGAAAGAGTGTTTTGGTTTGAGTCTGAATGTAACCCCAAAGTCTCATGCAGTCAGGGAGGTGGGCTTCTAGAGTTTGTCAGTGACTCATGTTCCACTGCTGGGATTATGGATGTGAGTGCCACAGCCAAGTGTGTATGGCCTACATATAATGTAAGAGACAGGAAGAGTCTCCTCTCCACGTTCCTCCCCTTTTGCTTTTGTCGCTTGTGCTGTTTCCTGTTGCCATGAACTATTGCCCTCTGCCATGTGCCACTCTTTCTTGGAGCCAGCTGATTATGGACTGAAACCTCTACAAACTGTGAGCTAAATAAACCTTTCCTTCCTAACTTTCGGTGTTGGGTATCTTGTCTCAGCAATGAGAGAAAAGTAACCAAGACAAGGAGTTACTCTCAGAGTAAAACCCTACACTGTTTTGCAGTTTGCAGTAACCGTGCACTCTTCTTGGGGCTAGAACAGCCAGCCTGATCTGTTGTTCTGCTCTGGAGCAGCCTGTCCTTGCTAGGCTTATCATGTGTTTGAGAAGAAA